>JARHVA010000532.1:3627500-3745000 GCA_037957365.1 Torreya grandis
CAGCTGGCTCCAGTTGGGGAATTTTCATTGATTGTAAAAAAAATCAAAGGGAGTAGAATCTAGACTCTTCAGTGCCTTCATGTATGCCATTGGGCTACAGATTCATGCCAGTCAAAAAGAAAGACGTCAAAAAATGAAATGAACAACATAAAATAAACTAAAGACTATACATATGTACAAGTTGATCTTATCTGATACTTCAAGAATTGAAGTGCTTCAGATGCTGCCCACTGTGAGGCAGTGAAAAAGGCGTGTCATCTTGATACTTCAGTAGGAAACTATTTTCACCATTGAGCTAATGAATAGCAAGTGGGCCTCTCCATAAAGAATCAAATTTCCCATGCATTCCCTTTGGTTATCTTCTCTTGTCCCATAACAGAACTTGATCCCCAATTTAAAAATCATGGATCCTCGCTTTTTGGACAAAGAGCTTCTTTACTAGACTTTGATGGGTGGCAATACGATCCAACACCACAGTTCACTGCTCATCAAGTTTAGTCAGGCACATGATCCTCTTATCAATGGCACTTTCAAAAGTTGAATCTTCTACTGCCTTTGCCAACTTCAATGCTGGTAATTCCAGGGTGATTGGTATCTCTGCTTTGAGACCATACAGAAGTTGGAATGGTGACATACCTATTGGCTTCTTGGGTGTAATTATGTCTGCCCATAAAGCATCAAATAATGTTTTGCACCAGGTTCTCTAATTGTCATCTATCAGCTTCCTGATAATGGTCACTAGATTTTTGTTGCTTGATTCTGCTTGACTATTTCCTTGCAAAAAATATTCAGAAGAGTGGGAGAGGGTAATTCCATAATAAAAGTAAAACTGGGTAATCTCATGAGAAGAGAAACAAGCTGCATTGTCTGTTACAATCTTGGTTGGGACCCCAAACTTGGAAATGATATTTTCCTTGAGGAAATTACATACTAATTCTGAAGTAGCATGCTTGACTGGAATGGCTTCCACCCACTTGGTAAAGTAGTCTGTGGCTGTAAAGACATAATCATGTCCAGCACTCGAAGACAAGTTTACAACACCAATGAAATCAATTCCCCATTATTGAAATGGCTCTTCAATTACTACTGGCTTGAAAAGTAATACATCCAACTTGAGTCTTCCAATGAACTGTTGACATAGTTCACATCTACGTACCCATTTGTATGCATCTTGAAACAAGGTAGGCCAATAATACCTGGCTCATAGAATCTTAGAATAGTCACAGGTGTAGAAAAATGTCCTCCACAATCTAAATTATGGAAGGAATCCAAAATTTGGTTCTACTACGCTTTATCTACGTAGCGAAGGAATACCCCATCAAGGTTCCTCTTATACAGAATGTTATCCCACAGGACAAAGTTGGCAGCTTTCAACTTAACAGTCCTCTTTTTTTTATGAGATAGGGGAGTAGGACACTCACCATAGGTAAGAAAATGAGCAATATTTGAATACCACTCATTCATAGTAGTGACAAAGAGAAATATTGGTGTGTTTTCAATTTTATTTCTTCATGCCCTGTTTCTTCAAGTATGTTATCAATAATTAATTGGCAGAGACCCCTTCCCCGTACAAGCTTCATTAGTTTGATGACTAGATCAAACTCCTAGATTTTAGCATTTCAATTGCCCCTTTTAGTTCCAAACTCCTGATTAGTTAGTATGGACTTGATTGTTGTATCAAAGACTAGAGCAACAGTGTGTTAGTTCAGAATGTAAAAATGGAAGTGCTTTACTGCCTTTACCACAACATAAGCATGCTTCTCCATGTTTGAATATTTTAGCTCATGAGCTTTGAGAGGATAACTCATGAAAGATATGGGAGATTCCACACCTTCTTTATTCTATTGAACTACAATGGCTAAAAGCGTGTGTTTACAAGCATAGTTGTACATCATGAAATCTTTGGTGTAATCAGGACAAACCAAAATTGGGGCATGGGCAATAACTTCCTTGATGTCTTGAAATGCTGACTTGCCTTCTTCCATCCAGCTAAAAGTGGATTTGTCTTTCATCATATTGACAATGTGGCGAGTCTTCTCTGCAAAATTAGGAATGAACCTTCACAAAAAATTTACCTTTCCAAAGAAAGATTAGACTGCGGTCTTACTGACAGGAAGAGCAAGCTCTTGAATGGATTTGACCCTTTCTACGTCGATCTTTATGCCTTCTCGAGATATAGTGTGTCTGAGAAGTATACCTTTTGTAACCCCAAAAATAAATTTATTAGGATTAAGAGAAATACCATTCTGCCTACATCGCTCCAACACTTGTTGTAGATGATGCACGTGATCGGGATGATGTTTAGAAAAAACTGTCAAGTCATCGAGGTATACCACAATGAATTTCCCCATTTCATTTCTGAAAGCGAGGTCCATTTCTCTTTGGAAGGTGGCACTAGTATTAATCAAATTAAAAGGCATTCTGTGATATGCAAAAGTGCCCCAAGGTGTTGTGAAAGCGGTCGTATGCTAGTCTACTTCATTGACTTCCACTTGATTATATCCAAAAAAATCATCTAGCATTGATAACATCTCAGCACTAGTCACTGTCTGTAGCAGCTGATCCATGATGGGCAGGGGATAGTTGTCCTTTAAAGATGACTGATTCAGATTTCTAAAATCAACAGATAGACAGATTTCTCCATTTTTATTTCTCACAGGGACTATGTTCGCGATCCAGGTGGAATGATGGATTGGAAAAATAATTCTAGCATTCAACATTTTCTAGATCTCAGACAAAATCATGCCTGATATCTTAGGTTTGTACTACCTTTTCTTCTACTTTTGAGGCAATGACCCAAACTTGAGAGGAATTTTGTGCTAGATTTTTGCAGGCTTGAGAGACTTCAGATCATCATAGGAGTATGCCAAAACATCAATGTAATGGTGGAGCAGAGTAATGAATTTGAGCTTCTCATCAGGATTTCAACACTTCCCAATGTTGATCATTTTGAGATTTTCCTTTGTACTCAAATTGATTTGATCAAAATCCTTGGAGGATTTTGAATCCATTTGATACTACTTAACGAACCGATCATGCTTATCAAATAGTTTCTCAAGGGAAACTAATCCTTTTGGGATTTTATATCCTTTTAGCTGCAAGAATTATTCACCCATGTTTGAACTTGTTTTTGGAGCTGATTCCCACGATGGAGATTCACTGCCTTCAAAATGAAGCTTTTCAAAGCTGTCCATTTGTTCCAAAAAATCAATGATTTGGTTATCGCCATTGAATACCTACCAATGGTTGGCATTATCAGGTACACTTGGTCGAAAGACCAACTCGATAATGTACTTGTCTTCTTTAAAATCTTGGTGAGGGACCAAGAGAGTTACAGAGACGGCCAATGCATCTGCATGACTGTTGAATTCTCTATGTATGAAAAAAATACTAAAAGCATCAAGGCTTTAAATGCAGTCTCACACTAGATTATGATAATGGTGCAATATTCCATTCTTGGTTTGATACAGGTTCCTTACCTGGCAAACCACCAATTCAATGTCTCCTTTGGCATGAAGGAGCTTAACACCTTTGTCTTGAGCAGCCTTCAACCCAAGCAACAACGATTCATATTCAGCAGTGTTGTTAGTATTGTTGAACTGCAACTTATATGCATAGGGGAAAATATCTCTTTGAGGAGATATTAAAACGACTACAACTCTAGAACTAGTAGAAGAATTACTGCCATCGAATTCTAGAATCTAGACATCATTAGAATTTGATCTTCTTTCAGATTTTTCTTCATCAAGAAGGTAAGATCTCTTTTCATATGTACTGTGCCCTACCAATTTTTTTGATGCCTTATCTAAATTTTTTGGATTGTCACTTAGTAAGCTTTCATCTGCTGAAATAGGAATGTCTTCAGTAGATAAAAAGTAATTACCCATGCCTAAAGACTCAAACCAAATTTGAGCTTTAGGGGCTGACGTTTGGGTGACAATATACTTTGCATCCTTCTCAAGAAGTAACCTTTGCATGATTCCCTTGACATGGATCCTCACCTCAGACAGGTCCATGCTTAACTCACCACCAACATCTTTACAGAAATTTTACCTAAGAAGGATGCCGTATGAGGCTGGGACGTCAGCCATCAGGACTGTCATTTTGATTCTCTTATCCAGAAAAGTTGCAAACATAAATTGAGCATCTTTGATTTATCCCAGCAAAGGCACTTATTTGTTTTTCATGGAGAAACATCTCCTAAAGGTCTTGGTCAGTGTGAGACCAAGAGATTTTGCCACCTTGGCGGGCATGACATTGTTAGAGGTGCCAGAATCTATAATGCAATTATTCAACTGATGACTATTTATCAACAGGAAAACATAAAATGGTTCTATTTTCCCAGGGGCAACTGGAGGAGTAATCACAAGATTATTTCGAATGGATGTGTTCTTGGGGGGACCGAGAGTTACCTCTAAAATATCTTGTCTTACAGGGACAGTTTTATCCTTGACGCATTGAACTAATCTATCCAAATGCTCAGCGTTGGATTGCAAGAATTCAAACTCAGACATTTGAATTTTGGCCTTCTTAATATGGTCAATTATATCAAATGACTGAAATGAATTAGAAATAGGGGAAGACAGTCCATCCTTCTAGTTTTTTAGGGGTGCGGTATTGGTCTGAGAATTTGAAGCAGAAGGTACAGAAATGTTTGAGGTACTTACTTTTTTAGTGATCACCAGGTCTTCTGAAAGGCAGAGTAGTCCCCCATTTAGCAATTAAAATTTCTAGTTGGGATCCTTCCCCTATTATTTCCTTATCAGCTTTTTGAGCTAATTGGTTCTGGGCCCTGGTAAATACAATGTATGATCCATCAAATGCTTCTGACTTGCTTCTAGCTTCTTCCTAGTAATTCAAGAAACTGATGTTAGAGTCGTCAGCTAATTATTTTTCTCCCTCTATGAATAGATTAGCATCATCTTCTTTGTTCAACTCACGTTGGAAAAAAAATCAGATTCAATTTCAAGATATCTAACTACTAAGTTAGCTGGAGCTGCTTTAATGGCAAGCTTCCCTTGTGGGGGAGGGAGACGGTTTGGTTTCCCTTGATTTCTTATAGCATTGCCTTGGTATGACTAATTGGGAAAAGTCTTTCCTAATATATCTGTGTGAAGGAGGAGTAGACATCCCTTGTGCCATTTGCTTTTTGAGAGCTAACAACTCATTTGCCAGCTTTTGCATCATAGGATCAATGGTGCATGTAGAAGAAAATTTAGGAGATGAAGAAGATTTACTTCTGTTAGGATCTCTTCTTATCTTTCCTGCCAAGATAAGGTCATCTTCAACCTCAGTGGGCAAATCCTGAGCTACAGCAAGGTCTATGTGGCCAGCCCACCTCAACAAGAAACTCACTTCAGGAAGCTGAGAGTTTATGAAGAAGCATTTGAGATGTTCTAGTGTCAGCTGAGTAATTATGGGAATCCTATTCCTCAGCTTGTCTAACTTAGCAATGAAGTCCCTTATAGGTTCATGAGGCTCCTTCTTCATATGTGTGAGCTGAGCCAATAGGGCATGCGCATCTTCTATAGGTTTGAACCTAGCTTCAAATTTAGCTTTGAGGGTGTTCCAATCAGTCACAGTCTGGGCCTGGAGATGATAAAACTAGTCTGCAAGAGTGCCTTGCAATGTTTCCAAAAACAGCCTGACTACTATGTCCCCATACTCCATGCTTATCACACCATAGGCTATGCAAAAGGCTACAATATGTTCATCAAGATGAACTCTCCCATCGCCATAAAATTTGGGGAAATTCTTCCTTAAACTGTGAGGTAGTTCATGTAGAGGTGGTTTTGATTGAGTGGACCAAAAGAGTTATCCCAGGGGCCTTGAACTGTCATGCTATGACAATGAAAAGGAGGGATAATAAATCTTGGTGGGGAATGTATAGGCAAAGCTCTGATAGTAGAGGATAAAAAAGCTTTGCCTTGTATTGGTGGCCTGATGTTGGTAAGAAGAAGACTCCTAGTTCGTTGTGGAGGAAAAAGATCAAAATTACTCAGCTGCACCAAGTCAAATATAAGGTCAACAATACCTCAAGCTCTCTGGCTTCACGTATATTGTGAATCTGCCTGAGTGTAAAATGGAAATGGAAAAGAACTGGTACTGCTTCAATCTGAAGCTTGAGGCTTCAAACTGTGCATTTTTTTCCCAACAGAGTCGCTAAAAAATTGTTAGGTGAATATTTTGTCACCAATTAACTGACAGAAAAATAGGTAGATCAACCACAACATAAGGAGATTTATGCATCAAAATTGGTGTGGTGACCATAGCCAGAATGAGATAAATCTCTCCTCTCAGCAAGGGGAGGTTCCCTACAATATATATATATATATATATATATATATATATATATATATAAAAGCTAAAAATACACATAAGGGTGAAATCATACTATCCCTCTTTTTTCAGATATGATGTTCATAGAACAGAGGAGAATTCTAGTGTAATAATTAAAGGTACTTCTCTTCTTTCAGAAGTGATATTCAACCAACAGCAAGATTCTTCCTAGGTAGTAACTGTAACCACAAGAAATCCATGAAAGCACAAAGTCTTTTGTTGCTTCTCCCACATATCAGGACAAATAAATAGAGTAGGATTAAGCACAACCCAAAGTCTCCACCTAAAACTACAACATAGTAAAAGGTTACGAAGGATAAGGGGAGCTCAAAGTCTCTCTAGTATCCTTTACACAAAACACAGACTGAAGACAATTATGGCAGCATAAAGTCTCCCATAGTCAGCTTCTAGACATCTTCTAGCTTATTTCCACTTGTTCTGCTTATTCGATTAAATGGACAAGACTGTATTTAGGAAACAAACATAAGAATAATTTTCTAGATAACATAAGCTATTTCAACACAAAGTCTAAAAGGCTGCTTGCTTTCTCATTCAAATAACAAAATATGATTAACAGTTTGAGCTCAAAGTCTCAAGAATGTCTTTCAATTTGGGCAGAGTTTCACTTCTAATAATAGAGAGATCTCTTTTGCATAAAATGGGAGATTAAAATATATAGTATTCCAAGAAAGACTTGGGCACTTGTTTTCATAAAAATGGCTCATGGTAAATTGAATGCCCTGAATATCTATGAAAGGACCATGCTAGAAAAGGTCATCAGCCTTGACTTTGGCATTCTGAATCATCTCAAATGTCTCCTCCTAAGCATGGGTTGTCTAGTCTTCTTTATGATGCTTACACAGCTGTCCATTTGCCTTTACTTAAAGCAAAAAAATAGGCCGCGCCTTTGAATGTTCACACTCTCTGATGTCCACCTAGTGGACTGTTCCACCTACTAGAAATAAATCTCTTACAGATATTTCTAAATTTCCTATAGCTTTCCCTCTTTTTTGTTGCATTTTGTCTCTTCTTGATGATCTGAGCTCTCGGGCTATCTTCTCGCTTTTCGTTGGCTCATTCGGCTCCTTCTTTGGTCAGTCACTGAGTTTGTTCTTAGGGTCTGTGCCATATTTGAAAATCAACAGATATTTTATTACCTTGAATTTGACATCCACGGGGATGTCATGGTCACTTGGTCGCTTGAATTACTTTGAACCTTGAACCTTTGAACCTTTAGAGTGCATCAGTTCAATAGTTCAACAGTTTAAAGTGGTTCAATGGTCGACAGTTCAATGTTTTGTAAAGGGCTACGTTCGCTCTCTTTTTCTTTTGTTGAACCATTTGGTCAAACCATTTAGTTGAAATTATTTTTAAAATCTTCCACTTCTTTGATTTTCTTGAAGCTTTTGTTCGCACTTTGAACTTCTTTGAACCTTTGAACCATTGAACCATTTCGGTTCAAGGTTCAATGGTTCAATGATTCAATCTATTTCTTTGAATCCTTTGAAGCTTCAAACTTTTTGGATCCTTTGAACCTTTGAACCTTTTAAAGTTCAAGGTTCGATGGTTCAACAGTTCAATGTTCACTCTTTGAAGCCTTCTTTTCTTTAAGTCCATCAAAGCTGTTGAACCTTTGAACTCGTTGAGGCGGTTGAAATTTATTGAACTCTTTGAAGCGCTTAACTCTTTAAGTCCACCGAAGTCGTTGAACCTTTGAACCTTGCAGAGTTGGGGTTTAATGGTTCAACGGTTCAAAGTGGTTCATTCTGATTGTTTGAAGCCCACCGTTAAGTCTTTTGATTGAACCTTCGGCATTGAACCAACCTTGTAACTTTTAGGAAATGCCTAAGTGTTTATAACTTTCTCCTTGTGAAAGCCCACCTATTGAATCTGTGATTTCCTTAGCTGAAAAGGCTTGATTAACTGAAAAACTTAATTGATCAGAATATTTTTGAGAAAGAAAAGAGAGAGTTTTGGTCTACAGGACCAAAATAGTTGATATGTTGTCCACAAAAACAAGTGACAAATTTTGGGAACAACACTATGCTTTCAACAAATTTAAAAACTATGTAATAGGGTGTCAAATTTTTGTGCACACATATCATGAAACCATTAGGTATCTTATGAAAAAACCCTTGATATCAAGTAGATTAACAAGATGGGTGTTGCTAATGCAAGAATTTGACATCACTATTGTGGATAGGCTAGGGAAGGCCAATGTTGTTACAAACTTTCTTTCAAGACTGACTACATCAGAGGACAACCAAGTCATTGATGACTTTTCCCTTGATGAACATTTGTTTTCTATCACTATGTAAACACCCTAGTATGCTAACACCGCCAATTATCTAGTCACAGGGAGAGTCCCTCCTCATTTCTCTCCAATGGAGATATGGGTGCTCATTGAAAAGTCTTTTCCATTTTCATGGACTGCTGGATGTTTGTTCTATACTAGACCAGACCATGTCATGAGGAGATGTGTGTGAGAAGATGAAACATATGAAATTTTGCATGCATGTCACAATGAACCATGTGGAGGGCATTTTATATCAAAAAGGATAGCAATGAAGATTTTGTATACAGGTTATTACTGGCCCACACTCCATAAGGACACAGGAAGATATACAAAGAAATGTGATAGATGCCAGAGGATAGGATGGCCAACCAAATATGATGAGATGCCCCTTTACCCTCAGCTTGTGATCACTCTATTAGATAAGTGGGGATTATATTTTGTAGGACCCATTGATCCTCCATCTAATGTAAAGTCCTATATCTTAGTTTGCACTAATTATGTAACCAAAAGGGTAAAAGTTAAAGCCATGAAGCATGCAAGAGATATCAAGGTTGCAAAATTTATTTATGAGGACATTTTCACATGGTATGGAGTTTCCAGAGAGTTAGTGACTGATCAAGGAGCTCAATTTACCTCAAACCTAGTTGTAACACTAGTTAATGAGTAAAACATAAGGCATAGGAAATCTAATCCTTATCACCCTCAGGCCAATGGCTAAGTTGAGGTGACTAACAGGGAAATTGAATCCATTCTGACCAAAACTATAGATTTCCATAGGAAGGATTGCGAAAATAGGATGCTATAAGCTATTTAGGCCTATACGACAACCTAGAAAATTACCACGGGCTTCACCCCTTTTGAGTTACTGTATGGAAAAATAACTATGATGCCTATATAATTTGAACATAAGATTCTTCAGACTATAATAAACTTGGGGATGAATATCTCTAAGGAAAAAAAAGATAGAATCATGCAACTCAATGCTTTGGATGAGATGAGGAAAGCAACCTTACATCACATAGAGGTGGTGCAGAATCAGAAAATAAAGTGGCATGACAAATTCATCAAAGACAAGACATTCCAGTCAGGCGACTGGGCACTGCTCTATGACTCAAGGTATCAAGATAATCTAGGGAAGTTATAGACATGGTGGCTAGGACCATATGATATTGCTAAAGTTTTCTCTAATGGTACTATTCAACTTACAACCATTGACCCTGTTAGATTTAAGTTGTTGGTCAATGGTCATCACCTCAGGTTGTATCATAAGCCATATTCAAAGGAAGAATTCATGTAACAATTCAATCAGCATGCAACTCCTAAACTTCCTCTAATCGAAGGCAGTGGACCTAGTGTCCCTCTTTCTAGCTAACCAAGGTATGACACTTGTCATAATAAAGACTTCCACTTTTGTGGGGTTCCACTTATTCATTCATTCACCCATCTGCCCATCCATATCCATCATTCTCTCTTCCATTTTGTTACCATGATCTCACTTCATTCCACCTCACTTTCTTCTACTCCACTTTCATTCATTACTCAATTAAATTCTTAAAAGGTGATCGATACTTTCTCCCTAATTTTTGCAACTGATCTTCCACACATCAAGTTATGTGGACATTAATTTTATATATCTTAATTATATTTTAGCACATTTATTTAATTATTGAAAATTTATGTCAATGTTGTCCATAGCATGTAATTATTCCATGCCCCATCCAATCACAAATTACCATTCTGCATGTGAGGACACATGCTCAAATTTTGGTTGGGCAGGGAGTGTGAATACCATGTCCACATGTCAGTCCATGTGCTTTACACCACCATGTCAATAAATTTTTTAATTGAGTTGAATTGAATTATGACTGAGATAATGGATCACAAATGTGAGGTGATATCCTTCATTGATTGCTCCTTACTGCCTATACTACTCTTGTCATAATCTTGAGTTCCCAAATACGAAAAATTCAGACGACATTGGCGAGATAAAATTTAGCAGTGTTGTCGAAAGAAAAACTTCGTAGAGTGATTGTTTTCAGACAGCTAAAAAAATGTGAGATGGATTAATTTGAAATGAACCCATGGTTCATGACATATTATTTTTGGATGCACCTAGCCAGGCTGAGTTTAGAAATTATGGGTGGTTAGATTACTTCTTGAAGCTGAACGGTTTCAATGAATATGTTGCATTGGAATTTTCTTAGACATTGTCAGAAGGTGAGGCCATGGTAAAAGGGTTAGAGGTATTGGCTACTGAATAAAGGATTGTAGAAGTTACAAGGTTGCTTGTTGATGATGAGAATTACCTTTTTATCAGAGATGCCAATTTAGCTAGGGTTGAATTTATAGAACATGGTGACCTTCCACTAATTATAGATAAATAGGGAGCCAAGAGAACCTCTCTGCCTAAGCCATAGAAGTAAGTAGCTATTCATGTTGTGAGGTACATTACTTGTGAAGGTCGTCAATCAAATATTTATTTTGTGCATTTCAATCTGTTGAATCATATGAGGCATGGGAGAATAATGAAGGTGCCAAACGTGTTATACCACCTTCTCTCAATCATGGTGGTCGAGACCTAAAAAGGTAGTGCTAATTCTGTTTCCCACCATTGTTTGATCAAATTGTTTGTTGAAAAGTCTTAACATGATGTGTCTGATATGACTTGGGAAAAATTATTAAATGTTAATCAAATAAGGCCAAAGCATTTGTGACCTACAATTGTGCCTCAACCTTTAGGACTAGGAGAAGAGTGAGTTTTGTTAAAGCTACTCTGGGAACCTCAACTTCTAGTGCAAACCCTCCTACAACTGAACAAGCTATTGGGATTAGTTCCTCTGAGGCAAAGCATTTAGATAAAGAGAATTATTCTTAAGATTTTGATGATGATGTTCCTGTAAGTAACCTAATTCAAACTAGGGCATAGAATAAAAAGGGAAAAATAAGAAAGGGTAAAGCTAAAAAGCAAACTAGAGGAAAGGGAGTGCCAGGATCTAAGAAATAGAAGGCTGACACTGTTATTCCTGTAGCCAAAGAAAAACATGAGAGTCCTCATAGAAATTCAAGACCTAATGAGCCAGCCTTTGGTGTGCCTCCTCAGAGAAGCCCTAGGGCTGAAGGAACACCATCAAAAGATATAGAGGCTCCAATGGGGCATGAGAATGATAAAGAAAAGGATATATTTGAGGAGGCAACATATGTAACATTGGCAAACCTTGCTACCGTCGATGAAAAAATTGAGAGTCAGGGACATGAAGATAATCAAGAGTTCCTACATCAAGAAATGATGCAGCCTGAATTGGTTGAACATTCATGAACCATGCAGTTAGTTCTATGTGAAGAGCAACCATCAGTGCCAAGAAAATTTTTGGTAGGAATACATAGACCCCCTAATTTTTCAATGTATATGGTACCTATGAATTTATGGAATGAAATGCAGAGGAGAGAAGAAGAATGGAAAAAAGGAGAAATGCAAGCTGAAGAAAGAAATTCAAAAGAAAGATGAAGAACTTGAAGATAAGAATGCAAAAATTATGACTTTAAAGGAGAGAGTGAATAATATGGTAGCCTTAGTGCCTCAGGGATTAGAGTGTAGGACTCCTCCAAGGGTCTATGCTCTATATTTAAAGGAGAAGTATATTTATTTTAAAATAGCAAGGATTATTTTAGGTTTGAATCCTACCATTGAGTCTCCTCTTGAATTTTTCAATGCTTATCGGTTTGCTCCTCCTAAAAAGAAGAATTTGTTGTGTTAATTCTATTTACATAATTATGATGTGTCCAAAGATCATGAGTGGAATCCCTTGTTGTATGTTGGGGATGATCAATTAAGGGAATTTATGTCCTAGATACAAAATGAGATTAGCTGGGGACAACAGTTTAGGGCTTATAAGCAAATAGAATTTAACACTCCCTTACCCATCAGAGCTAAATCTAGAAATCCAAGAAGCATTTTCAATGATTGGCACATAATGCTTTATAGACCAAGCTATGGTAAAAAAATCCTTCTTGAAAAAGAAGCAGCTTACAGAGACTATGAGAAGATTTCAAACACTCTAGGAGAATCTATAAAGGGACATTTGGCACAAAGGTGGAATAGTTTTTTTGATGAACTAAAACAAGCAGAGCCTCACTCTCTGAAGAACTATGTTGCAACATGTAAAAGAGTGGATAGATATATACAGATTGGGAGGACAAAGGGGTAATTCTAGCTTCCTTTAATTTTGCAACCACCTATCTAATTATGGCATGTGCCAAAGTATAAGTACTATCAGTATGATAATGCTATAGAGAGACAAAGATCGAACAGGTTAGATAGACAACAAGGGTTATATTGGGATCCTAACTCACACACTATAGAAACTAATATAAGACATCTGGAAGTTGCTAATTTTAGGTGATTGACCAAACAGAAAAACAACCCTTCCTCTGTTGGAGGACCAAAAAAGTCTTAGGTTGGGGAGAGTGATGAGTCTAGTTTATTAATTAATTTTGTTAGACTTTATTATCCATTTAATGTATTTATCATGGACTTTGGTACTTAGATCTTGACCTTTTCATGACATTTCCTCAAAACCATAAGATATTGGGCATAGGTTATTTCCTATAATCTTTAATGACATTGACATGCTATAGGAACTATCGATGTTAATTTTACATGTGGTTAATGAATGTTACTCTAAGATAGTTATAGATATGCAATTATTATGCATACTAATATTATTATACATATATAATTAGTAGCTTATAAAGTTAAGGAAGATTCTGTCAGTTTGTTACTCGCCATCAAAGTCAAACAAGGTGGTCATTCAAATGTCAAATGGAGGGAAGATAACCACCTTACAACTAGTCTTAATTACTTGTTGAGAAAATTTATGAGTTAGTATTATGTTAGATGTATGTTCAAGAAACCACACTTGACTAGATTCCATGCATGCATAACCTCCTCTCCACTTTCTATGCTTTCCATAAAGTGGCGTCCTCCTATTTTGTTGGAGTTGACCGCCTTACTAGGTAGTCAATTTTGTAGTTTTCTTTCTATAAATAAGACTTTGAGGTTGTATTTGCATTATTAGGTTTCAGCAATATAGTTAAGTTGTTCAGTTTTACTCATGTTTTCTAATGAATAAAATGAAGTTATAAGTTCACATCTCTAAGTTTACATTTATCTTAAGGAATACTCTTCCAAGGGGGGCCACTTGGTGAGCAATCCATCCTTTAGTTTAGTTGTTATTCTTTGTTAAGCATTTAGTTAAATCCGGTATTGAATGTTCCTACAGCGACTAGAATTTCATTTTGTGTCTGTTCCTGCAACCAAAGCAGATAGAGTAGTTCCCTATTTGTTTGCCCATATTTTCATTTTTTGTCATGCACCTCAGCTTAGCATAGTTATTGGTTGATGTTTAGCATTTATGTTATTTCTTTCCAAACAATTTATTTTCAACATTATGTCTTTCTTAGAGGTAGAATTAATGTGGCTACTCTGGAAGTTCCTAATGCACATACTGTGTTGACCCATTTCAAGTTCACGTCCTTGGGTTGATAAGTTAAATGCATCTTCATAGTGATTAAGACAACTATTCTTGTTAGATGTTCAATCTTTGAGTCACAACTTTATGGGCTTAGTTGTTAAATCATTTTGTGAGACCAACAGGAATCGTGAAATTAGAAATCCAACTACAAATGCCCTTCCCCCAATACATAAGACTACTTTCTACTTTTAATATATATGAACACTTAGTGTATTTCATTTATATATCCTCTTCGAATAATTTAAAAGGAAATTATAATTTCCTGTAATTTTTTACAATCTATCCAAAATTTCACATTATATTTAGAGTTATTAATAGGAATTTAAAAATTAGTCTCGTTAGCTCATTTTAATAGATTTATTATTTGTTTTTGACTCTCATTTATATAAGTGAGTATTTTAAGGTAATAATCGATAAAATTAATAAAAATATATAAAATTTATTTTTAAGTCAAACATTAATCACGTATACTTTCAAAACTCTTTAACAATTAATTAAAAGATAAAAAATAATTTTTTAAATAATTTTCAAACTAGACATTATTTTAATGTAATAGATTTTGTAAGAATTAATAGAAAGTGTGAAGTAGTTTTTAAGATCAATATCAATAATTTATTAAATAAAACTCTTCAACAAATTATACAACTTTATAAAATTTTAAATAATTAATAAGTTCATTATTAATTGTAAGAATGTATTAGCTGATCATTGTCCCTTCAAGGAGTCTCAAGTGTTGGGGATCAACCAACAATTTTGATTACACTTATGAAAGCAATTAAACGTGGAATTAAATCAGAATGATAAGTAACTAGAATGATAAATAGCAAAGAATAAGAGATACAAGAAACCACCCTGAAAATTTGTATTAAACTCTTTACAGAAGGAATACAATTGAAAAAACTTCTTTTCTTCCACACCTCTCTCAGATGTACAGATCTCTCTCTAGATCTCTTTCCCTCAAGAGCTCTCTCTTTCAAGTACAATCAACTCCAACAACCTAGATTGATTCACATATACAATTCTATACTGTTCTTTCAACACTCTCATACAATAAGCTAAGAAGATCTATCCTATTATATAATAATTAAGAAACATGAGCATACAACTACAGCCATCAGATGCACCTCCTAATCAAGGGCTCTAAATAGTCTTACTAATAATATAGACGTGGACATAAGACTATCACTTAATTATAACATGCAAACACTCAGTTCTGTCCATGAAAATAGCTTTCTGGATGCACAGGTAATCGACGTTGGTTCCTGCCTATTTTCTTGTGATCGACGTCAGCTGATTACTGCCGACACTGGCATCTCTTGGTCTACTCTTGACCGACGTCGGTCACTCCTGACCGATGTCGATGACTGTGTAAACCTGCAACTTCTGCAATCTGCTCACTTGGTGAAGCTTTTAGCTCTACACCTTAACAATCTCCCACTTGGAGATAAACAGCTGCACCAGTACCTGTACAGCAACATCTTCGAGCTCCTCCATCTTCAACTCAATCATGAAGACCAACAGAAGTTGAATGAAGATTCAACTTCTCTTTTGTTACCAGCTTGGTTAACATATCAGCAGGGTTCTTATCTGTATGGATCTTCTCCAGCTTCAACTCACCATCCTCCAATACCTGTCTAATGAAGTGGTACCTAAGCTGTATATGCTTTGTTCTTGAATGAAAGGCTGAATTCTTAGCCAAATGAATTGCACTCTGACTGTCACTATACAATCTGCAACTCTCTTGCTTCTTTCCTAGCTCTTCCATGAACCGTGTCATCCATATCATCTCTTTGCTAGCCTCTATGACTGCAATATACTCTGCTTCTGTAGTTGACAAGGCAACAACCTTCTGCAACTTTGATATCTAGCTAACTGCCGTTCCACCAATAGTGAAAACATAACCTATGGTGCTTCTCCTGCCATCCAAATCACCTACCATATCTGAATCTACATAACCATGTAGAGAAGTATCTGAACCTCCATAGCACAAATGCCTACTGCTGGTTCCTCTCAGATATCTAAGGATCCACTGAACTGCTTTCCAATGTTCCTTTCCTGGATTGGCCATATACTTACTTACAACTCCCACTGCTTGGGCAATATCCGATCTAGTACAAACCATTGCATACATTAAACTCCCTACTGCGGAAGAATATGGAACTCTACTCATGTACTCTACCTCATCATGTGAATTAGGACATTGTTCTTTACTCAACTTAAAATGTCCAGCCAAAGGTGTGCTTACTAGTTTAGCATCCTGCATATTGAACCGTTTCAACACCTTGTTCACATAATCCTCTTGAGACAAAATCAACCTGTGATTTTTCCTGTCTCTCTTAATGCTCATGACAAGGATTTTCTTTGCTGCTCCCAAATCCTTCATGGCAAATGTTTGAGCTAATTTCACCTTAAGCTCAGAGATATCCTGCATGTGTGATCCTGCAACCAGCATATCATCTACATACAACAACAGAATAATACATCTACCATTATCCAATCTCTTAAAATACACACAATGGTTAGATTGACACCTACTATAGCCATGCTCAGTCATAAACCTGTCAAATCTCAAATACCACTGTCTAGGAGCTTGCTTGAGGCCATACAAGCTTTTCTTCAATCTACACACTAACTTCTCCTTACTTTTGACCTCAAATCCTTTCGACTGTTCCATATATATTTCTTCATCCAAATCTCCATGAAGAAACGTTGTCTTAACATCAAGCTGCTCAAGATGCAAATCCTCAATATCAACTAAAGACAATATAGTCCGTATAAAAGTCATTTTAACAACAGGAGAAAAAATCTCACCAAAATCAATACCTGGTCTTTGTGCAAATCCTTTCACTACCAACCTGGCCTTATATCTCATTTATCCATTCTCACCTTCCTTTAATCTGTAGGTCCATCTGTTCTTTAGTGTCTTCTTACCTGCTAGCAACTCATCCAAATCCCATGTTTGGTTCTCTTTCAAGGACTCCATTTCCTCAACCATGCCACGCTCCCACTAATTCTTTGATTCTACCTATATTGCTTCTTGAAAACTCTCTGGTTCTCCACCATCAGTAAGCAATAAATAGAATAATGAAGGGGAATATCAAATTGGAGGTTTACTTACCCTTTCTGACCTCCTAATGGGCATCTGAGACTCATTCACAACACGTTGTCCACCCAAATTCTCTGACAGTGACCGACCTTAGTCACTTCTAGGCCTGTTACTGGCTGATGTTAGTTTTTCCTGACTGACATCGGTTTCTGTCCTACCGACATCGGTCACTGTATGACCGACATCGGTTTCTGTTCTGCCGATGTCGGTTCTTGCCTGGCCGACGTCGATCTCTATGTTTTTCTGTTTGTGATTAATTTTTCTTGCGAGCTCATTTTGGACCGTCACCTCGTCCAATTCTCTATTGCTCTACCCAAATTGATTCAGCTTCCTCAGCTGATCACTATACATCACTTTTTCATTGAAAATAACATCACGACTTTTAATTATCTTGTTAGTTCCTAGATTCCAAACCCTGAATCCGAAAACATCAGAGCCATAGCCAATAAATGTGCACCTCATAGGCTTAGCATCCAGCTTCTTTCTATTTTCTTTATCAACATGCACAAAGGCTTCACAACCAAAAACTTTGAGAAATGAGAGATCTACCTTTTTACCTGTCAATGCCTCTTCTGGAATTCCACCATCCAGAGTTGTAGAGGGTCCTCTGTTAATCAGGTACACTGCAGTATTAATAGCTTCTGCCCAAAACTCTAAAGGCAAACCAGCATGCAATCTCATACACCTTACACGCTCCATAATTGTTCTATTCATCCTTTCAGCAACTCCATTTTGCTGAGGTGTCCTTAGAACCGTCCTTTTCCTGTGGATTCCATGAATATAACAATACCAGTTGAACTTATAGCTACAGAACTCACCACCATTGTCAAATCTCAGACACTTCAATCTTCTGCCTGTTTCATTCTCAATCATAGCTTTCCAAATCTTAAAAGTCTCAAATACATCAGATTTCTTCTTAATACAATTAACCCATACCTTTCTGTAGCATCATCTATGAACGAAACATAGTACTGTGATCTTCTAATAGAAGCAACCTGAGCCGGTCCCCACATGTTTGTGTGAATAAGCTGCAACTTATGCTTCTTCTTTGTTGACCCAGTCTTGAGAAAAATCACTCTCTTCTGTTTCCCAAAAACATAGTGCTCACAAAAATCCAGATCTATGCTTTTCAAATTTGAAAGCTTACCTTTTGAATTAAGAATTGACATTCCCTTCTCACTCATGTGGCCGAGCCTAGAGTGCCACAATTTTGCATCCACATCTGAAGTAGATAATACAGAAGGAGAATTATTAGTAACACAATTACATAAATAGAGAGTACCTACTCTCTTACCTCTGGCCATTACAAGTGCACCTTTGGTCACCTTGCAAGATTCAGTTGTGAGAGTTACTATACAACCCTCATCCCTTAATTTTACTACAAAAATCAAATTCCTCTTCAAGCTGGGAACATGCATCACATCTCTCAACACCCATGTGTTGCCATTCTGCATTTTCAACTGCACTTTTCCTTTGCCAATAATTTTACAAGGCTCATCATCCCCTAAATACATTATTCCAAAATCTCCATGGACATAGTCACTAAAATATTCTCTATTAGGGGTTGCATAAAAAGATGCACCAGAATCTAAAACCCAAGATTCTATATTATTATGCAAAGAGAATATTAAAGCATCTTGTGCAATACCTGCAACCTTTGCTTCTTCTTTTCCTTCGTGCTGATTGTCCTCCTTAGGCTTTGACCAGCAATCTCTGCTTATGTGCCCAATCTTTTCACAATTCCAGCATTGTGGCTTCCTGCCATTTCTAGATTTGGATCTACCTCTCACCTTTGACTTAGACCTTGATCTCCCTTTCTTGCTCTTCTCTTTCTGCCTTCCCCTGCTTTCAAAACTTAAAGCGTTCCCTGATGTTTCCTCTATGCTTTTCTTGCAAATTTCTTCATTCAAGATTACACTAACAACATCCTCTACTTTTAAAATATTTGAAGCAGATGCAGTATTACTAACTGCCATTACTAAGCTATGCCAGCTTTCAGGCAAAGAACATAATATTAAAAGAGCTTTAATTTCATCATCAAACACTATTTTGACTGAACTTAATTGATTTACAATTCCATGGAAATCATTTAGATGATTAGATACAGATCCACCTTCCTGCATACGCAAATTAAATAACTGCTTCATAAGATATACCTTATTAAAATCTGAGGGTTTTTCATATAAATTTGCTAAAGTAGTCATCAACTCTACCATTGTCTTTGCCTGTGATAGATTAGATATCACAGTAGATGCCAGACTCAGTCTTATAGACCCCAGAGCCTTTCTATCAAGAACTTCCCATTCTTCATCATCCATGTCTGTGGGCTTCTTTGCAATCCCACCTAATAGTAAGTATAGATCTTTCTGATACAGATAATCCTCTATCTGCATTCTCCAATGTTGATAATTTTTGCCATTAAACTTCTCCATTCTCAGTTTACTTTCTTCTGCCATTGCTTCTCCCACTCAAACAGAAATCCCTGCAGAAACCTCTGTGAGTACCCTATAATCAATACACACTAACCAGATCTGAAACACCTATTAGTCAACCTAAGCTCTGATACCACTTGTTGGGGATCAACCAACAATGTTGATTACACTTATGAAAGCAATTAAATGCGGAATTAAATCAAAATGATAAGTAACTAGAATGATAAATAGCAAAGAACAAGAGATACAAGAAACCACCCTGAAAACTTGTATTAAACTCTTTACAGAAGGAATACAATTGAAGAAACTTATTTTCTTCCACACCTCTCTCAGATGTATATATCTCTCTCTAGATTTCTTTCCCTCAAGAGCTCTCTCTCTCAAGTACAATCAACTCCAACAACCTGGATTGATTCACATATACAATTCTGTACTGTTCTTTCAACACTCTCATACAATAAGCTAAGAAGATCTATCCTATTATATAATAATTAAGAAACATGAGCATACAACTACAGCCATCAGATGCACCTCCTAATCAAGGGCTCTAAATAGTCTTACTAATAATAGAGACGCGGACTTAAGACTATCACTTAATTCTAACATGCAAACACTCGGTTCTGTCCACAAAAATAGCTTTTTGGACGCACAGGTAACCGACGTCAGTTCTTTCCTGTTTGCCTGTGACTGACATCAGGCGATTACTGCCAACACTTGCATCTCTTGGTCTGCTCCTGACCGACGTTGGTCGCTCCTCACCGACGTCGGTGACTGTGTAAACCTGTAACTTCTGTAATCTGCTCACTTGGTGAAGCTTTTAGCTCCACACCTTAACATCAAGCGCCCATATGGAGGACTTAAAGGGTAAGTAAGCCTCAAATTCATTATTTCCCTTCTTTACACTACTTGTTGCTCACTGATGGTAAAAAATTAGGAAGTTGTTAAAGAAGCAGAGCAAGTAGATCCAGGAAACAGTGGGAGCTAGGCATGGATGAAGGATGTGATTCCTTGGAGGAGAACCAAATGGGAGTTTTGGGTGGAGTTGCCAGCTGGAAGGAAGCACTGAGAGACGAATGGATGTTCAAGATGAAAAAGAGTGGAAATGGACATGTGAGACGGAAGATCAGGGTATATGGTCTTGAATAAGCTGAAGGACAATGGAGGTTTGATCATTGTGTTTCTCTTTACCAGGTTGGATAATATTAGCTACATTATCCTATTACTGTATGATGTGCTTGTTGCAAGGTTACATATACAGGGAGTTGCTGAACTAAAGGTAAAGCTAGTTCAGAAGTATGTCATGAGGAATCTGGGAGCAGCAAGGTTCTTTAGCATGAGTGTGTTCTAGGGACATGGAAGGTCACATGTTGACTTTGTTTTAGGATGATTATGTGAGACTGATTAGCATGCCGATGGTTGGACAGTTCACATAACACTGTCTTGATTCACATAATGAGGTTAAGTGCATGGTATGTACTAGACCTGAGTTTTTCCAAGCAATGGGAGTTGTCAGAAAGTTAGGAGCCAATCCGAGAAAAGAGCATTGGAGGGCAGTTCAGTGGACTCTTAGAGGGACCAACAGCAGGTGCACATGCTATGCAGGGTCAAGTTATTTTCTACATGGTTTGTAGATGTGGATGTGGCAGGTGATTTGGATGACAGGTGTTGCACCACAGGTTTTGTGGTGGTTGGTCTTCAAGAGTGGTCTTGAAGAGGGATACAAAGCCAAGGGAACAAATTAGATGATGTACAGGTATAGGTACAATTGCAGCTATTTATCTCCAAGTGGGAGATTGTTAGGTTGTGGAGCTAAAAGCTTCAACTATGCAGACGAAGATGAGGTTGCTGAAGTTTTAGAAGTACTAGCATTGGTAGTATGACTGACATCAGTCATTATGAATGCAGAAGGCAACCGGCATCCACAGGGAGTCGACCGACGTTGGTCCCTGTCTGACTGGTGCTGATCGACATCGGTCGACTCCCTACCGATGCCGATTGCCTTATGTATTCATAATGACTGATGTTGGTCATACTGCCAACACCAGTACTTCTAAAACTTTAGCAACCTCCTCTTCGTCTGCATAGTTGAAGCTTTTAGCTCCACAACCTAACAATCTCCCACTTGGAGATAAACAACTGCAACTGTACCTATACCTGTACATCATCTAGTTTGTTCCCTTGGCTTTGTATCCCTCTTCAAGATCACTCTTGAAGACCAACCACCACAAAACTTGTGGTGCAACACCTGTCATTCAAATCACCTGCACATCCACATCTACAAACCATGTAGAAAATAACTTGACCCTGCATAGCATGTGCACCTGCTGCTGGTCCCTCTAAGAGTCCACTGAACTGCCCTCCAATGCTTCTTTCCCAGATTGGCTCCTAACTTTCTGACAACTCCCACTGCTTGGAAAAACTCAGGTCTAGTATATACCATGCACTTAACCTCATTATGTGAATCAAGACACTGTTCTATGATTTGTCTAACCATCGACGTGCTAACCGGTATCACACAATCATCCTGAAACAAAGTCAACCTGTGACCTTCCATGTCCCTATAACACACTCATGCCAAAGAACCTTGCTGCTCCCAGATTCCTCATGACATACTTCTGAACTAGCTTTACCTTTAGTTCAACAACTCTCTGTACATGTAACCCTGCAACAAGCACATCATATAGTAATAGGATAATGTAGCTAATATTATCCAACCTGGTAAAGAGAAACACAATGATCAAACCTCCATTGTCCTGCAGCTTATTCAAGACCATATACCCTGATCTTCCATCTCACATGTCCATTTCTGCTCTTTTTCATCTTGAACATGCATTCGTCTCTCAGTGCTTCCTTTCAGCTGGCAACCCCACTCAAAACTCTCGTTTGGTTCTCCTCCAAGGAATCACATCCTTCATCCATGCCTAGCTCCCACTGTTTCCTGGATCTATCTGCTCTACTTATTTAACAACTTCCTGGTTCTTTACCATTAGTGAGCAACAAGTAGTGTAAAGAAGGAAAATGATGAATTTGAGGCTTACTTACCCTTTAAGTCCTCCATATGGGCGCTTGAGACTCCTTGACAGCTTGTTGTCCACCCAAAATCCATCTCAATGATCGATGTCGGTCACATCTCAGTCTGCACCCAACCGACGTCGGTTCCATGCGACTACCTCATGACTGACGTCAGTTCCTCCTGACTGATGCTGGTGTTTATCTATCCCTGAGTCACCGACGTCGGTCTACACATAGCTGACATCGGTCCCTGTCTGGACGTCGACGTCAGTTTTCTAGCCGACGTCGATCTCTGTGTTTTTCTTGTGAGAACTGACTTCTACCCGCGAGATCCTTTTGTATCAAACCCTTGTCCAAATCAACCTTATTTTGCTCAAAATTCTTCTGCCCCTTGTGGTGAACTCTGTCTGTCACCTTCTCCTTGAAAACCAAGGCTTTCCTACTCTTGTCACGAACATCAGATTCCTCAAGAAACGTTACCTTCTTCTTCTGCATACAAAAATCTCGATTCATGATTTTCAAATCCGAAAGCATACCCTTTGACTCAAGAACATGCATCTCATTCTTATTCATGTGACCAAGCCTATTTAGCCACATCTTTGAATCTACAGTTGAAGTAGATAACCCAGAAAGAGAATCAGTAATACAAGTAGATAGATAAAGCGTACCTACTTTCTTACCTCTTGCTACAACAAGTGCACCCTTGGTAACCTTCCAAGAGTCTGCTGTGAGAGTTACTGTGCAACCCTCATCACCCAAACTTCTAATAAAAATCAAGTTCTGCTCCATGGGACATGCATGCCCTCTTTCAACACCCATGTGTTACCTGTCTGTAATTTTAGCTTCACTTTCCCTTTGCCAACCATCTAACAAGGCTTACCATCCCCTAAACAAATTTATTCAAAGTCTCCCTTAACATACTCATGAAAAAATTCCCTATTTGGGGATGCATGAAAAGAGGCACCAGAATCTAAAACCCAAGATTCTACTTTATCTAAGGAACATACCAGAGCATCTTGTGCAACAAAATCTGCAACATCTGCTTCTTCTTCATGTTCTTCATGCTGATCTTCAATCGACCTGCAATCTCTCTTTATGTGCCCTTGCTTTCCACATTTCCAATAGGTTATTCTGCCATACCTGGACTTGGATCTCCTGCCTATCTTGGACCTTGATCTCCCACGCTCTATCTTCTCTCTTTGCCTTCCCCTACTTTCCACACTCAAAGTATTTCCTGATGATTCACCTGTGCTTTTCCTGTGAATCTCTTCATTCAAGATTACACTCACAATATCATCCACTTTTAAGATTTTTGAAGCAGACGTAGTATTACTAACTGCCATTACCAAACTCTCTCAACTTTCAGGTAATGAGCATAAGATTAAGAGAGCCTTAATTTCATCATCAAAAATAATATTGACTGAATTTAACTGGTTTACCAAACCATGGAAATCACTAAGATGACTATGAATAGATCCACCTTCCAACATTTGCAAATTAAATAATTGCTTCATAAGAAATACCTTATTCGAAGCCGAGGGTTTTTCATATAAATTTGCCAAAGATTCCATCAACTCTACCGTTGTCTTAGCGTGTGATAAGTTGGAAATCATAGACGATGCAAGACTCAACCTTATAGATCCCAGAGCCTTCCGATCAAGAACCTCCCATTCTTCATCCTTCATATCCTGGGGCTTGCAATCAATCCCACCCAATGGTAAGTACAAATATTTTTGGTACAAATAATCTTCAATCTTCATCCTCCATAATTGATAGTTCTTGCCATTAAACTTCTCCATTCGTAGCTTACTGTCTTCTGCCATTGCTCTACTCCCACTCAAACAGAAACCCCTGTGAGTAACCTGTAATCAACACACACTAACCAGATCTAATCTAACCTATTAGTATCCCAACCAAAAGCTCTGATACCAGTTGTCAGGAAATCCAAGAACAAACACACCTGTTCTGATCCCACTTGTTAGGATCTTGCTCCTCAGAAAGAACACAATATGATTACCAAATACAAGTAATTAAACATGCGAAATTATCCAGAAGTACAAGTAACTAGAATTCACAAATAGCACAGAATATGAGAGACAATATACAATCTTGTATTAATACTCATATAGAAAAGAATACAATAAAGAAGATGCCACTTCTTCTCCCACCTTCCAGATGCTTCTCACACCTCACATGTACAGTAATTCTTCTTCAAAAGTTCACTCTCCTACCAAAAATGGTCCCAACACACAACTCACACACAAAATTGGTGTTCACCTCTCCAACTAGTCAATAATAACCCTGCCAGTACACCAAGCACTCTAAAGTACTTCAAGTAGATCTCCCATGAACCTGCAATTCAATAGACCTTACTTACACATGTAGATCTCCTATGAGCTTGCAACAACCTGCAACTCAATGATCTTACAATGGAAGGATCTTCTTTGCCTTCCTTTTTAGCTCATAATTACAATACATGCCAATGGGTCTATAAATAGATCCCAGACTTAAATAATAACTTAGACTCTTAGTTTACTAATAATAGACACGCAGCTCAAGACTTGAAATAGCCTTTACATGCAAACAATCAATTCAACAAACTAATTGTTTGTGCAACGAACAGTTTTGAAACACACAGGCGACCGACGTCGGTCCCTATCTGACTAGTGCTGACCAACGTCGGCCGACTCCCTACTGATGCCGGTTGCCTTCTGCATTCATAATGACTAACATCGGTCATACTGCCAACATCGGTACTTCTGGAACTTCAGCAAGCTCCTCTTCGTCTGCATAGTTGAAGCTTTTAGCTCCACAACCTAACACTCCCAACCCCATGGCTTTGTTGGTGAATTTTTGTCCTATTTTGGATTTTGCTGACCGCCATAATTCCTTGGATGATTTGGTTGTCGAGGTCATTGGTGTGTTGAAATTTGTGGGTAAATAGGGTGTTTCCCTGACTCAGGATGTTTGCATGATCCATATTTCAGTAGTGAGATGAGACATCACATCTTCCTCATCTCCTCCCTCTCATGATCGCTCCTATGCTGAGGCCATTGCGATATCCCTTCTTGCATCCTCAGTGCTCTCAAAATAACACATGGGGGGTGTCTGCTCCCACAAACTCCATCATTTTGGGCTCTCTACCTCCATAAACTATGCACCTGATGGTGTCAAGGAGGCATCTCACAATAGCTCCCCCTCTCTATCCTTCCTTGCTATTGATGGGTCTAGGTCCCTCAATTCTTTTGTTACTGATAGTTATGGTCAATGTTTCTCTCTTCTTGGTTACATGAATGATAGGAATTCATTCCACACCTATGTTGACTTATATAAATCTCAACTTATTCCTTCTAAGGATCCCCTTTATTGTGAAGGTGAGGCCAAACTCCCATCTTCCATTTTGACTAATGAGTTTATTCCTCTTTCCTTCTGTTGGGGGGACGTTCTGGTGGTTTTCTCCAATTCTTCTCCTAAGTTGGCTATTTTTGAGTCTACGCTCAAAGATCTGGAGCTCTCCTTGTGCCACATAACTCTATTTGTCAAGTGTCTTGGAACCCATCCCTCTACGGATGAACTCTCATATTGGGATATCACTGCTTTGAATGTGGTTGTGACTCCCTCCTTTTTGCTCTTTTTTGGTGGGTTCTTTCAAGTTATCTTCTGCTCTTTTGAGGACATAAATTTAATTTGGACCTCTAGACCTTGGTTCTTTGATAAATTTGATATATTTCTTCACCCATGGACAACCTTTTTTGACTGAGCTTTGGTGTTAATTTTTACAACACCCGTTTGGATTAGATTGTACCACATCCCTCCCATCCTATAGATTAAAGAAAACATTGAGCTTATGATTAACAAAGTGGGATCCTTCGTTGGGATTGATGAAAATTCATTTGATGGAAAATTTGTCAGGTCTTGTGCTCTCTTATACCTATCAAAGCCCTTATTTCACTCGATGCTCTTGACTTCCTCATGTGACAATTATACTTAGTTTCTTAATTATGAAAGTCTCATTTTTCTTTATTTTTAGTAAAATCACTTGGGTCATAGAGCGATGACATGGTCGATAGTGGATCGTGCTCCCTCTTCCTCTTTTCAAGTTTAGAGGAAAAAGGAAGCACCCTTTACTCGAGATTTTTGTTGGCTCAATCATGAAATCTTCTACTAGGCTTTAACTTCTTCAACTTCGCCCCCTCGATTGTAGAGCCTCCCCCTCGCTTGGATAGAATCCCTTTTGTAGGCTACCTCTTCCCTTCCCCTATCTGTGGTGTGCCTTCCCACCATTTGAATCTCAGGAGTCTCAAATTTTATGTTGGTTCTATAACCAAGAAGAAAGGAAGAAGATTAGAGGCAGAAAGATTGCATCTCAGAGTAGAAGACTTATTATGAAATGGATCATAGTGAAAGATGAAGGATCTCCTCTCTTGATGTGAGAGGAGACTTTCTCTCACCTGTGGATGAGAATTTGTTTGTGCCTCATTTTTGGCTTCCACTTTTGTTCTATCTTTTGTTGAGGACTAGTTAAAGATCTAAAGATTCTAATATGTTTTAAATATTAGCTCTATTATTGTTTGAATGATGGGTTTTCCCCATATATATCTTATGTAAAGTGTCATGTGATAGTTGTGATTCCTTTTGTTACATGTGTTGGATGGCTCGGTTTGATTTTGTTCTCCTTGTCTCATTGGAATTTTTTCTTGTTTTAGGGACTAGGCCCCTCGTTGTGCCCAAAAATTAGTTCATAGCTTTGGTCAAAAGCATTTTACCCTATCAAATAAAAAATAATGAATTAGTTGATGAGATGTAGGTATATTAGTTAAGTGACTTGGTTGTGTCTAGTACCGTCCAGGTTTAAAATGCACTATGGCATGTTAGGTCGATGGTGGTAATTGGTGATATTAGTTACGTTGGTGATAATATCATATGATATTAGTTATGTTTGTGGTTGTGGTTGGTAATTTCATGATGCTTGTGATCGTTGTATGTGGATTGTAGAGGAATTTGGGCCTCACGGTGATGGCATATTAGTCGGTCCAATGGTCGTTGGTGATTATTGTGATGTTAGTGACCATTTTATGTGGATTGTAGAGGGATTTAAGCCTTTTGATAATAATTATATGTGAATTATTAGAGGATATGGATGTCCTATTTTTGTCTTAAACTAATTCGTTAGTTCTAATAAAAAATTGGCTCATTTACCCATATATATATAATATTAATTATTTAAATTTTTTACTTGTATAAATGTAAATAGCTAATTCGTTAAACCTAATATAAATATTATTTATATGAAAGTGGGAGCTATGATTGTTCCTTCAACTAAAATCATTAAGAATATATATTATATAAAATACAAATTTATATGTACTAAATTTATATAATTATATACTCTTACAGAAGTGGATTGTCTAATTCTAAAGGATTCTTCTAAAAACTATTTGTTATGCATGCTTCTAGAGTTGACTTATATGTGTGCTCTATCCCTCCCTGGAATAGAGCTAGCCATGGAAGACATGGAGTCAACTTGAAATCACTTACTCATTCTTTACATAAAGATTCTAAGATCATCCCTAAAGCTGGGGAGTCTGATGTTGGAGATTGTATGAATGAGCCTACAGTTGTGATAGGGGATGGTTTTCACAGCCTATGGAAAGTATTTATCAACTCTGTCAATGCTAGTAAGTTTGTTCATTCTAATTCAATGGATCACTCTCCTTAGTTAAAGGGTGACATTTCTTTATGTGGGGGGATTTGTTCTATCAATGGGTTTGTGGTGTCATACTACTCGGTGGTAGCTACTAATGTCTCATCTCCCTTTATTGTGCTTCCTCCTATGTGGCCACCTGGTTTTGTTTCTATTTTGCCTTGAACTTCCTCTACTGTAGACATCTTGGTCGAGCCCTTTGATGTGATGGATCCCATGTCCACTCCTCTTGGTGGCCCTTTTCCTTCTCTTTAGTCCTCTTTGACCGTATCTCTGTCGGTTGGTTGTCATCATTTGGATTATCCTCTCCATGACCATTTTCCCATTCCTCCATCAAATTTATTAGGTATGGTGGTTGGAGGTCCCAAGACTTGCTATGTGTATGCAAAATGTAAAAATGTTCCCAACCCATTTTACCATTGTTCTAATTTTTACAAATCTTAGAACCCCTGGGGTTCTGAATTTACAACCCCTGTTTTGGTGGATGCTTCATGTATTTTTCTCTAGTCTTGATCAAAGATAATCTACTTGGTGATATTTAAATCTGATTTGCCTCATCGATCATTGAGCTGATTATTCTAGACCCTCCTCTTATTGAGATGGAAGCTGATATAGGCAATAAATCCTTGATCAAAAAATGTGTGGGATCATTCATTTAGCTCTCTCAACTTGGTCCTCAAAGGTTTTGCATTCTATTAGTCCTCCTTCATTTTTGTTATTCCATGTTGGCTTCTTCCTAGTGGAATTTCACAATGCAACTGACAAGGATTTTTTGTGGAACTCTACGCTATGGGTTTTCAACCATTCTAACATTTTCTTCAGCCTTCGGAGCCCTTTCTTCTCATCAAAATATATCCAACTCAAGGTTTTCTTGATGTGTCTTTGGATTCATTCTATCACTTTAGTGATGAGGAATGAGTGCTTCATCAAGATCTTGGTGGACATATTTAGAGCTTTCATAAAGGTTGATGCTGCCTCCTAGATTTTCAGCTTAGTCTATGTTTGTGCTTTCATTGACCTTTCCAAGCCACTCCCCTTTTCGGTTAATCTGCTCTCTCATGGGGCTAATGGACTCAACATCTCAATTATGAAGGCCTTTCCTTCCACTGCTATCACTGCCACCTCCCTGATCATCACATATTTAGATGTCCCTCCAAGCCCCATCAACGTCCTCAGCAAGTCTGGAAGAGGAAAGAAGGGGAGCTCGAGCTATTTTTCAAGTGGCACAATCACAAAATTTTTTACTTCCCCCCTTTCTCTTACTCGATGATGATGATGGATGTTATTATGGGATGTCTTGGGCATGATCCCCCTACTCCCTCACCCGTCCCCCTTAGTCTATTAAGGACCCCCCTTCCCCACCCCAGACCTTCCTCTTCGTGGAAGACCCCTTGCATGAGAATCTAACCCCCTGCTCAATCCCTCCTCAAGTAGATCCTCTTTGGAATTCCCCTTCCAAGCTTTCTATGTGACACATATATGTTGGAGTCCCATTGAAGAAAAGGATGTATATCAGAGGTGGAATTACTAAGGGTGAAAGCACACTCTCTCATATCCAATGGATCTCAATGGATACTGGAAGAACTCCTTTTTAAATGAGGGCGACAGGTAGTATTAACTTGTGGATAAACCCCTCTTGTGGATGGTTAGTGGGGATTGGTCTTAATTCAACCTATGTTGAGCAAGAGATGGATTTTGTGTCCCATATCTCTTGCTCTCTTGAGAGAAGGTATCCTTTCTGCTATTTTTATTTATTCTTCCTTTTGTTTGCTGTAGGGAATGGCCCCCTAGTTGTGTCCATACTAGTTCATAGCTTCGGTCAAAAGTATTTTACCCAATCTAATAAAAAAATAACTAATTATAAATTATTATTATATTAATTAAAAATATATACATTCTCCAGTTTTATCCTATCAAAAAAATATTCAAATAAATTATAAATATAAATTTGAATGATATAAGTACCATTCATCTTAATTTTTGTATACATATCTTAGTACGTCATTGACCCCAAAATCTTCGATCGAAATATCTCTCAAATTACATTTATTTAATTACATGTCACGACCTCGCCAATTGGCACCAGTGTACAACCAATTGGATAAAAGTCTAGAAGTATGTTATCTGGATTGGGGTCAGAATTACGTCAGTCATTCTAATTCAAATATAATGAATTACATTCTTATATATATATATATATATATATATATATATATATATATATAATGTAATTAGATCACCTTAGTTATAGTTATATGTATGTATGTATATATGTATATTTAATACTAAGGTGATATATTATGAATGTGTATATCTATTCTTGAAGAACCTATTTTGTCTTGTCCCAAAAGCATATGAGTTTATGCCTATGCCAGTGTTGGTATATGCAATTAAAAATGGAATTATATTGTTTAAAATTTCTTGTGTTGGCATGAACACTTATATATATAATCTAATTATGGAATTTTTATTTGTAAATTTTAAATTGTTTAAGTCCCACATTGAAAAATGTTTTTTGAGGTTGTTTTGTTTTAAGCTTAATACATTGCATATGTATTGAAAGGACCCATTTATTATGTTTGTTATGTTATGGCATTTGGGATTTAAAGTGTCATTTAACACCTATGCGGGATAACAAGTAAAACAACTAAACATTGTAATTCCCCCTTATTTTGCTTTTCATATAGAGTTTGCCATATACTCCAGTTTGTTGAAACAAATAGTAATTGTGTGATGGAAAATATTTTTCCTCTTTAATGCAAATCAAAATGCTGAGTGGAACTTTAGTTTATTTTTGTTTTAGCTATGGACTTGAAATAAAAATAATATTTGGCATGTAGGAATGGCACTAGGGTTATTTGGCTTGGCTATTATTTTAATTTTCTTTTCTTTTGAGTCAATGACCTACTGGGGGAGTGTGGTGATAGGGTGGGGTTGTGTGTCAATCACTGCCATGGAGGAATGGAGCTAAGAGGGAGGGAGGCGATGAAGAAATGAAGGAAGAGTATAGTGAGGAGATCATGGAGAAAATAAAGGGTTGTAGGCCTACATTTTGGGTTGCAGTCTTGGGCAAGAAGAAATAAGGGAAAGAAGGACGGATATGAGAGAGGCCAAGTGGACAGCTCAAAGTGGAAATAAATGGTAGAATAGACTGGAAGAAGGTAGAGGCACTGCTACTTGTGAAGCACCACCAATGAAAAAGCCCAGAACTAAATCCTTACATTTTTATACTTTCAATCATGTCATTTTTCCTTCTCAATTTAAATTCTATTATTTGATTTTTATTTTTATTTAGCAAGATCCTTTGAAAATCATGTCAAAGTATATACCCATGAGGGTATGTTTTCCATACCCACATAGATCTATGTCACGACTAGGTGTAGGAGGGTTTATGTGTGTGTGATTTGTATGTTAAAACCTCTTATTATGCTTTGGTTTTTTGTGAGAATTGGCTAGTTACTTGTTTTATTATGCCAAATGAATTATTGATTTTATTATGCCTGAATATTTACTTGATTTTATTATGCCAAGAATAATTACTTGGCTAGGTTTTTAATAAATATTGGGTTTCATTAATGGGTATACATTTTTAAATTTTGCATACTCGTACATTGAAATTTTCAACATCAAATATGTATTTACCTTTCTTACATGCTGATGAGGTGGCCAATTTTCCTACATTTGACTCTGCCACTTGGTATAACAATTACCTTGATTAGTTAGAGAACTTCTATGAATATTTTCTAGATAATGACTGTAGTAAAATGTATCTGGGAATTGATTCCCATCACAGTTATAATGAAACCTTGGTTGTAGTTTTTAATAGTATGTGAGACTTCCTTGCATAAAACCAACATGTTGATACTATGGTTATGTTAGTATAGGCTACCATTTAAAGTGAATGGTAATATTCAGGAATTCTGTGTTGAACTGTGTTTACTCCTGGTATGGTAAAGATTTAGCTTTAACTGACAAATTATGAAAGCTTAACTTTAAGAATTAACATTTGGGTTGATCTACCTATTAAGCATCCATATATGCTTATGTGATTTTAATACTTAAATGCATGCCTATTAGAGTTGGTACTTGCTGATCTTGAGGTGATTATATGAGGAATGTTGAAGTTGCATTATCGTGTTCTTAATAGTCATCTTTAGACTTTGATCTAATTTTGGGTAAGAATTATTGTGAAAGGTTATTTGTGGTCATGATAAGTGGTACTATTGTTATTAGTATTGCTCATATAGCTACTTTTGACATTACCATTTCCTTAGTGTTTGCTGGAAATGCTTGAAATTTCATGTTTAAGAAAGAGGTACATGAGTTGTCATATGTATTCCATTATGTTATTTTACTGGGTGGTAACACTTACTTGAAATGAAATGAACTGATTGATGTAACTGAATAGTTACGATTGGATAAAAGTTGAGTTACTTTTCACTATTGTAGATTATATTATTGTGTGTTATGGGCATGGTGGATATTAGCTCAAAAGAGTTATATGGGTATGCATTACCTTGTTTGTTTGAAAGTCCATATAGTGGTTCATACATGATTGCTCTTTTGTAAAAAGGTTAATTACATCCGTAAGTAATATTGGGTTTAAATATCCTTTTTCTGAAATTAAATTAGCTTAGTTTTTTTCCTTATGAAACTTGTTTTATCAAAATAGAATTTGAATTATAGAATATTTATTTATAAAGAACACATTACCAACTTAAGCTGATACATCTATTTCCACCCTTTAAATGTAGGGGTTTTCATTCAGTTGGTTATTCCCTTATTTTTTTGGTTCCCTATTTAACGAGTTACATATTGAAAGTTGGGTATATCCTTATTAATCTATGGAGGGTGTGGGGGTGATAAAGTTGCTAGTGGAGCTTAATGTAATGTGAAATCATTGTAGTTGGCATATATTTATTGAATGCCTGATTCAAACATTTATAATTGTAAGGTAGCACAATGGGTTCCTTGTTCTTATGTCTACAAGCTTGTATTTATCTTCACATGTTAAAACTACCAACCTATGGGGGTTGTTTGGGTTATTGTATCAACCTTATTCATGTAATTTTGGACTTGATGATGCAGTCTATTGTTTGCAACTACATATTGTATTTTGTATTATTCATTTGTAACTATAATCAACATCCTTAAATTAAGGATTATAAGGTAACATTGCAATTGTACATGGAGTAATTTCACTTGAACATGGTTAAATTTAAGTTGTTGGAATTCCCTGGTTGAGTAGAGTTACCCACATGGGTTGGTAATTAAGGTTATAATAGCCATGGATGAAGTAATTATTCATGTGTCAATGTTATCCAACTTGCCTCATCTATTTATTTATGTATGTGAGAATATTACGCTTTTCATTTCCCTTTTGGTAACAATGCAAATATACATTGAGTAATTTCACTTGAACATGGTTAAATTTAAGTTGTTGGAATTCCCATGTTGAGGAGAGTACCCACGTGGGTTGGTAATTAAGGCTATGATAGTCATGGCTGGAGTAATTATTCATGTGTCAATGTTATCCAACTTTCCTAAGCTACTTATTGATGTATGTGAGAAGATTATGCTTTTCACTTCCCTTTTGGTTAGCTGGAAGGTGCTTGAAGCATTCTTGTTATATAAACATTTAAGTTGGCATCCTTAATCTTGGGAACACTTATTTATTATGAAATTAAGTGTATAGATTCCTTTCATATATGTATCAATGCATGTTGTTATTAAGGCCATATCATGATAATATTTGCTGGAGATTTATATTGTAAATGCACTAGGATATGGCCTCGTGGGAACTTGTTTTATGACATTATTTTCAGCAGTTTATATCTCCTCATTAGCTTGAAAATATAACTTAATGTATGTCCTTGTCTCATGATATACCTTCACAAATAATAAATTATAATTCAAATGTATTCCATTTTGATATTGTTTATGTCAAGCGTTAGCAATTTGGTAAAATAATGAAACAATCATTACTATCGTATAAGGTTGTGGATTTAACCATGATAAAAGGTTATGAATATGACTTGGGTAGAGTAACCATGAAGCCTTGGTCAACCAAAGAAATAATAAATGGTTATTCTTAATTTAAGTTACATGAGATAAATCTTGATTTATGATTATTAACTAGAATTATGGGTTGACCCTCCAATACTCAACATGTTTCTAATTTGGTGCATTGTTCTTGGTATGCTTGGTTGGCCATGTGTGAGCAATGATTTTGTGGCAACTGGATATTCATTAACATAGCCATATCTTAGATATTTTATTTTTGGAATGTCTCTTATTATCTAATTATTATTTGTTGTTAAATTAAAAAAAATCCATGTCATCCATCTTAGTGTCCCAAATTCATTTTTTGTGAAGGCTTGAAGTTTGTGTAATGATACTTCCACCATGGTAGGATCATTTCAATCTTGATTTTTTGCTTCACTACTCTTTTCTCAATGATGACAGCCTAAGATTGAGCTTAGGGTTCAGTCCTTCGATGAACCTTGCCTTGGATTTTTCTTGGGTTGTCCATGGCTTTTCTTTGGGCTTTTCCTCTTACGTCTAGTGTATTTTCATGATGGGTTTGATACTGTCACAAGAGCAGTTGTGATAAAGGGGGTGATGATGAAGTCTTTATGAGTTTTAGGGTTCAACAAACAGGCTAGGGTAGAACAAGGGAAGATTTTGGAGCCATTAATGGGTGAGGGTTTTAATCCAAATTTGTAGTCACTGATTTATTCCCAGGTTGAAAACTAAAAATTTTCTGAGTCTACAGTAGATGGGAGAATTAGTAAAGAGATTTTGAGAGGCCTATAAGTGACCCCAACTAGGTTGGATTTGAAGGTTAAGGCATCCTCAAAATATGCCAATATGGAACAATTGAGGCTTTTGAATCCCTTAGTGATTGATTTCAAAGGTAAAGCTCTAGAGGAGATTTTTGAAAGTGAAGCTTGGTTTTTGGAGAGGGACCTAATTTGCCACTTTGATAGGTTTTGGATATCTCTTTCAAATCTGCATAAAAGGATTTCACTTTCATGGTAGTCAGTGTTGATAGGTTATATGGAAATTTATCCATGTGTAAAAGACTTTTTTATTGTGGTTTTGATTATTTAATCGATCAGAATAATATCCTTCAACCTAAATCTTAGAATCTTTACAATCACCTTCTTTTGTTGAAACCATGGTTTCCTGATATTAACCCTTTAACTAAAAATATTTCCATTCACTTGATTTGGGTAAGGTTGCCATATCTTCCTCTTCATTTCTAGAATGAATTTGGGCAAAAATTTATCGGCAAAGCTTTGGGGGAATTATTGGAAATTGATGCCTCTTCACTTAATTTTTCCCGGATGACTTTTGCTAGAATGTTGGTTTTCTTAGATATCTCTCAAGATTTATTAGAGAAGATTGAATTAAAACTAAAAGAGAGGTGTTGGTCTCAATCGATTGATTTTGAAGGAATTCCTTTTAGATGTACAAATTGCTCTTAGTTGGGTCATGTTTCAGCTTCATGTCTCAAATCCAAGAGAAAATTATCTCTTCTTGGGGGAAGGAGAGCAAAGAAGAGCTTTTGTCAATGATTCTGGTTAGCAATTATGGATTGTATTCTAGTAATATAGTAGAGCCTTTTTTATAAAATATTTTAGAGTTAAGCAAAAAAGTATCTATGCTCTCTTCTCTGAATTCTAAGATCACTAGATCAATGAAAAGAGAGAAAGGGACCTGAACAACAATAATAAAGTAGATAAAGGTAATGTTGAAAATGTAGATGATTTGGAGAGCTAGGTATTAGATAAATTGAGTAATCGAGAAGATTGAAAAGTTGTTATAAATAGAAATAAAGGCTGCATCATTCCAAATTCTCTTGCAAGGACTTCGAGTTCTCATTGTTGATAATGATGGCGGAGAAGTAATTTTGAATTTTTTTTTTGGTCTAAAAGAAATTATTTAAAAAGTTTTAGATATTTTTCACTTTTGTTTTTTAATTAGCCATATGACTTGACAATGATTTCATTAAGCCAGGTAAATTTTGATTTTTGGAGTACTATATTTATGGGACAAGGACCTATTTTTTCCCTGAGCATTGATTAAAAAAAAACACAACCATAGCTAGTCTAAATTTATGACACAGAAATTATCTTAATGGCTAAATTATCATACAAACAAATCATTATTCTTTTGGTTAAACGATTCATAATTAGAATAGGTTAAGGAGTTGGAAGGAATTATCAGTGTGCACTATGGTTGGGAATTCATCAATACAATTCCAATTGGGTAACACAATAAATGATTGGTATGCTCTAACAACTGGTGTTCACCTTGTGTAGAGCAAACAACTCTTATGGATGTGTTTGTAATTGCATAATAGGACTATTAAGGATGCTATGACCTTTTTATGTATATGCACTATGGTTTGGTGGATGTCAAGCATTCATGTTGGTGATTAGGAATTTGGATATCTCATGCCACAGTAATTATCTTTCACCTGTTGGGCCATATGTGGTGAGATGGAATTCGATAAGTGATAGAGCATAGGTGAAATGACCCCTAATATTATGAATCATAGCATCATGATTTTATGGGGTAAACATGAACCGGTCCTCGATTATGATAACATAAGGTTCTATGTTCATAAGTTTTATGTTGGGTCACCTCAGTGACAGATTGATGTTAGATACTCATAGACCCTTAAATTTTGTATGGTCAACATAAGCCAAAGCTTGGCTTGTTGGTACCTTGGTCCCCCTTTTGGGACCCATTATACCTATTATGGTATCTCATCTTTATCAGGACTATATACTTAATCATAGATAGTGAGATAACTTGATGTTATCTTGAATCTTACCCTGTGTCATTATTCTTGTTAAGGATACCTGTGGGCTTTACTAAATCTCCTTGCATAATGTGTTGTCAAATCATAACCATATAGGGTTATCAGATGATTATGTTGGGTTGAAGATACCTAGGTGGTTTGATGCAAAAATTGAGTGCCTTTTAAAGGCTCGATGGCCATTAGCATGGACCTGCATGCTAATACCCTTCAAATGATGTATCATCTATTAGGCAACGCTCTCTCTATGGAATACTCTAACGATGGTCATCCTAGCATAAGTACCTCATTGACCCAATCTATTTATGATATGTCTACTCATCTGGTGTAAGACCATGTTGATGAGTAGCACATGGTAGAGTGTGTAATGGGTTCTACACATGGTTTTGTTGTGTACTTTGTTAACAATTCTTCAATTTTTTTGGGGTTATTTCATCTAGTATCAGAGCTTGTGCTTTGAGTATTTTAGAGAATAATGTTTATTTTCTCTAACTTATTGAAAGTTAAAATAATGATAATTAATTTTACAACTAAATTATGTTGAACTTTCTATTGGGTTACCACTTGTTGTTACTCCAAGTGAGGTTTAAAAATGGAATTATGCCTAGAAGGTTATCCGGTTATCCAGTGATTTACCAATCAAAGTTAGATTCAGATTAGATGGTGCTCATGTTGAGCAAATCTGAGACTTGGGTGGCCTAATAAGTAGGAAGAAGTCCTCTTAAGGCTGTAACAACTTGAGAAACCATTCAAAGTCTTGTTTGGAATAGGAACATATGTTGAGTAATGTCGAGAATGTTTCCTAATGATTTGCCCCAATCTAAGATGGGTTATGCACATGGTCTAGAATTCATGTGAGGGTGTTGATTTTGTTTGACCAAGTGTCAATGAGCTCAAGATAATTCTACCACCTACTTACATAGGTAAAAAAGTTGTTGATGCTGCTAATGCATGGATGTGTGTATATATGAGCATATCAACCTACAAGGGTGATAACTAATGTGATTGAGTTGGTTTCATTTGAATGACACTAGGATGAAGGAAGTTTGATTTTTTTATGATGGAAATTTCTCTCTAACTTTTAATTATTTGGGTTAACCCTTATCGCTTTTGATTACGTTTGGGTAAACCTCACTTATCGACCATTAGCTTGTATGGGTGGGTCAATGGGAGATAAATGGCAAAGGTTTCACTCATAGAATAAAGGGGAATAATGTCCAATATATTTTGATGGGTTGTATGGGAAACCCATCACTAGATGGTTGGAACATTATGACCCTATAAGGACCAAGGGTTTGATTCTAAATTGGATGGCTATATTGGGTACGGGGAGCTAGTCTTCATGGGTGAATCAATCGAACTTATGTTTCCTTTTATTGGAGGAATGTCTTGAGCCTTTGAGGAGTTATAAAGCATGAATGGTGGTGATAAAATTTGATAGCTCCATAGGTAATACTAATATAATTTAGTGTTAAAAAAATTGAATATCCAATTCCATTTGTTGAAAGCAGTTCAATGTTGAAATTAACGAACCTGTATACCTTGTGTAAGTTGCATGGTTGTAAGTAGAGTAAGATGCCTCCACAGGTTTGAGTTGCTCCTAGTTGAGAATTTTTTTTGCCAAAAGGTTTCCTTTTGGGGATGCATGAAGGTAAACCTTGGCGAAGGTATGTTGAACTGTTGCATGTATGCAATAGTTTCATGCATAGCTATATGGTTATATTAGTTTGGTTGACTTATTTATGCCATGCTATAAATTTGAAACATAAATATCTTTTTTAAGGCTGGTTAGATCCTCTATGGTTTGGAATATATGATAATGGGATGCTCCTTACTTATTTTTCTTATTTTATTATCACTCGATGTGGATAAACTATGATTTCATCTAGCTGTAATTATCAATAACTAGTGTAAGTCATGGTAAATTATTGCTTGGCTTGTGTATTACTGCACCTGATGGGTTGCATCAAGCAAATAAATTACGAAGCATTGTGTTTAACACTTGATAACATTATTTTATTCTAATTATTAGACTTATAAACTAAGTTTGGATAGGGTTTTAGATTCGAAACACTGATATGGTTGGTTGATTACAACCATTGTAACCTGGAAGTGAACCAGTATTATGCATCATATTACTAAGATATTGAAATTATATGTATTTAGCTAAATTTAGGCTTGGTTTGCTATGTGCGTTTGGCCCTTTGAGTTAAATGAAGGAGCGTATGGTTTTTCCACTCAAAAGGATAAAGGCTATGTAGTGTATGGATATACTTGATTCCATGATGTGGTTATTTTGACCATGGATATGTTTTAATTCCATAAGGAGGCTATGATGCCCATGGTTATGTTTCATGTTTATGTGATGATTATTTGATTTTGGGTTGACTTTTGGCATCAATGAGGATACCATGATGCTCATAGGTATATATAGTTTACATCCATGAGGATGTATATTGTGATTGCATCTGTATTATGGTTGTGGAAACCATGATTTTCATGATGATGATGCATTATTTACCTGCAGCCTTGGATAAGTTCATGTTTTCCCCAAGATTGTGTTGCATTAAAGCAAGTATTGCTAGTCAACCTTTGACTTGTTGACATGAGTCAATTGGAAGGATAGTGATAGAGCTTATTGTTGGATTCTTGAAAGCATATTTGATGATCATAGTTGGCTTGTATGGGTAGACCATCTTATGTTGATTGAGGTATAATAGTCTTGGGAGGTCCAAGGATGTAACTTAAGCTTGGAAGGCCTAGTTGATGAATATGAATTACTTGCTTAGGCTAATTAAGAGTTTTTGGCGATCTCTTACTATTAATGGGTAGCATGAGACATCTAATCCATGAGGCGTGAACTTGGTTGGTAACCTTTTGAGATTCATGGATATATATTTATGGCTATGTTGGAGCACACCCTTCCTAAAAGATGGTGTTGATGGACTTTAGATCCCCAAAACTAAGCATGATGTTATATGTTGGATATTATATGTCACCTTGGATGACATTTGGACATCAGATAGACTGATGAGGACCATAGACCCTTGTACTTCAATTACCCATGTGTTTAAGTGGTATGATGTGAAAAATACCTTAGCATAAATTTACCAAACCTCTAGACCCACATGTGTAACATAATACTTTGTTTCTTTTAGTGCACACAAAATTGTTATATGATGTGTAAACATTTTACATTTTGTTGGTTATGTTAATCATGTAAACTTGGAGCTTCTTGTTTTGTATGGATGTATTTGGTTGTGAAACTCCATGTTAGCCTTGAATATTTGTATTTTTTATGTGTATGAGCTGATTATGTGATGTGAGCATCAATCACCTTGTGATGTAATTTTCCTTCCAAAATCAACCTCTTTTATTTGGAAATCTGCCAAGGTATAGTAAATTTGTTTTTCAGTGTGACCCCACATCACTGCTCTACCATTGAGTTTTGATGGAAGTAGGAGTTTTAATGTGAAGAGAACACTATATCCATGAGGATTAGATTGGGTATGGGCTAGGGAGTGGAGTCTCACATAGGCCAAAAACCCACTTCTCCCCTTTGCATGAAGTAGTCACCTGATTTATTTGGGTTGTACACCATGAGTGCCACAGGATCGTCATGGGATCTTCATGCTTAATGGTCACCTCTTGGATTGAGATTTTCATTACACACCTCTTTGATTTTTTTGTACAAATAACCTTGTCAAACATCTTTATGTAGTCTTGTAAAAACACTATTTGGTTCTGAAAATTAGACTTTTATAAAAAAATCAGCAAGACTAAACTTAATGAAATATAAGTCCGTATTGGTTGTAAAGTCAAGCATGTTATTCATAAGGTAATGGTTGAATTGACTAAAAGAATGTTCTAGTATGAACGTTCTGATTTATTAACATGTGTTGACTGGTAAGTGCAAACATGTCATGTGTAAGGTATTATTGTATATACCTGATATTATTTTTTTCTAATTGTTTAAGCATGGCTGAAATACGTGCTAATTTTATGATTGAGAGAAGTAATATTAAGTCTTGATTAGGTGGATTTCATCTTTGATGTACTTTATTATGTTTCCAAGTGGTAACTATAGTGAGATGGTGGGATTGTAATCCCTATAACCATCATGTGAGCTCACAAAAATTGTGAAGAACATGCTAAAAACCTTAGGGTTACATGTGAATGCTTAGTATGGCTTCTCCAATATTTGACGTGGTTGGTGCAGGATGCTGCACTAACCCATAAACAGTGAATGGTGAAAGGTAAGTAACCATGGTCTGATAGATCTATATTCTTGTTTCCATTCTATGATGAATATTACCAAGAAGACATGCATGCACAACATGTGTTATGAAAACCATAGTGGTATGGTGGTTGTTGATTTAATTTTGGAATGAATGAAGTACGTGTGTGCGAAGTAGACTTTAGGTGGTGGCAATGCCACGTACCTGTATAAATAATATATTTTTTAACATTCTATAGAATGATATAAAATTATGAGTCTATATATATATATATATATATATATATATATATATATATATATATATATATATATATATATGACTAAAATGTTGTAGGAAGAAAACACCTCAAATCTAGGGATTTTATGAAAATCTGTTGGATTGCTTTTGGGCAATTGCTATTCATGTTGTCAATTTTTGTGTTAATAATTCCTCGTAGTGAGGAAGGTTTTATGTAAAATGTTTTTATATTAAAAGCTTTGGTCACAAGTTCGTGTCTAACCTAAAAATTCTTGATTATGTATTTATTTTGTTTGGGCAAACAACTATGAATCATGATTTAAAGAGTACTGAAGAACTCTTCTGTTATTAGATGTTGAATTATTAATGGTTATTATAACTTATGCATATTTTTGATTAATTGACTAATTTTCTAGCTGTATAGATGGCTAGAAATTAGGAAGAATTCATTGGTATTGCATTAAAACACAATAGTTCATCGATAAGCTCATCATGGTAAGGGAAAGTTTAAGTTGAAAGGATTTATTGCTTTAAGTGTTAATGTTTCTTGAGTGAAACCATGGCCTTGTGGGGCAAAAAATATGGATTTTTATTTACATTCCAATACCATTATTACAAAAATTTCATGGTTGGTATAAGTGCATGAAACACCTCATTTTGATCACCTTTGCTCTACAAAAAGAAACCAAGTTGAAATGACAGTTTTCTAGGTTGGGTAAATGGAGGGCATGGTTATCCTAGAGGTAGCATATGGATTTTAGCAAGGTAAGGTTATGTGATTAATCATGATGTGAGTTTGATAAATCTTCTTTTTATACTAAAAAGGTAAGTGTATGACAAGTTATCTTGCTTTTTTATTAGACTATGCATGTACATCATATGCATGACTATTATGTTTATAATGATTGATAGATTTTATCAATCTAGTTATTTCCATTCGTGAGATATCTATTGATTCTTGTAATGTGTATGCATTTTTTGAAAAGAGAGAAAAAATATCTTTTCAGCATAGCATGATTCCTAGTTGCAGGTTTGTTTTCAGGATGACTCCTCTTTAAGGAGGGGAGGATGTTATGACCTTGCTAGTTGGCATCAATGTACAACTGATTGGATAAAAGTTCAAAAGAATGTTATCTAAATCAGGGTCATAATTATGCCGGTCATTCTAATTCAAATCAAATGAATTATATATATATATATAGACACACACACACACACACGCACACACACACACACACGCGCGCGCCCACACACACACACACACACACACACACACACACACACATGTGTATATGTATGTATATTTAATACTAAGGTGATCTAATTATGTTTTACACACACACACACACACACACACACACACACACACACACACACACACACACACACACACACACACACACACACACACACACACACGAACATATATTTCTGTTCTTGAGGAGCCTATTTCATCTTGTCCTGAATGTGTATGAGTTTATGCCTATGTCAATGTTGGCATATGCAATTAAAAAGGAAATTGTATTGTTTAAAATCTCATGAATTGGCATGAACACTTATAAATATATAGAATCTAATTGTGGATTTTTATTTAGTAAATTTTAAATTATTTAAGTCCCACATTGCAAAATGGTTTTTGAGGGATGTATTATTTTGTTCTAAGCTTGATACATTACATATGTATTGAAAGGACCCCTTTATTATGTTTTTTTATGTTATGGAATTTGGGATTTAGAGTGTCATTCAATACCTATGCAGGATAACAAGTAAAAATAAATAAACATTGTAATTCCCCCTTATTCCACCTTTCATATAGATTTCGCCATATACTCCGGTTTGGTGAAAGAAATAGTAATTGTGTGATGGAAACTATTTTTCCTCTTTAATTCAAATTTAAATGATAATTAGAACTTTAGTTTATTTTTTTCTTAGCCATAGACATGAAATAAAAATTAAATTTGTCATGTAGGAATGGCACTAGGGTTATTTGGCTTGGCTATTATTTTATTTTATTTCTTTTAAGTCACTGACCTGTTGGGAGAGTGTGGCAATAGGGTGGGTCTATGTTTCAACCACCCCCATGGAGGAATGGAGTTGAGAGGGAGGTCAGTGATGGAGAAATGGAGGAAAGTAGAGGGGTGAGGAGATCATGGAGAAAATATGAGGTTACAGGCGTGCGTTTTGGTCCATAGTGCTGAGCAAGGAGAAATAAGGGAAAGAAGGAAAGATTAGAGAGAGACCAAGTGGATGGCTTAGAGGGGAAATAAATGGAAAAATACATGGGAAGAAGGTAGAGACACTATTGTTAGTGAGGCACCACCAATGGAAAAGACTAGAATTAAATCCCTATAGTTTTATACTTTCAGGCATGTGGTTTCTATTTCTCGATTTAAGTTCTGTTATTTGAATTTTATTTTTATTTATCAATCTCCATTGAGAATCATGCCGAAGTATATACCCATGAGGGTATGATTGCCATAGCCACATGGATCTATGTCGTGGCCAAGTGCAGGAGGGTCTATGTGTGTGTGATTTGTATGTTAAAACCTCTTCTGATACTTTGGTTTTCCATGAGAATTGGCTAGTTACTTGTTTTATTATACTAAATGAATTATTGATTTTATTATGCCTGAATATTTACTTGATTTTATTATGCCAAGAATAATTACTTGGTTAGGTTTTAAATAAATTCTAGGTTGCATTAATGGGTATATACTTTTAAATTTTACATTCTCGTACATTGAAGATTTCAACATAAAATATGTATTTACCTTTATTACATGTTGATGAGGTGGATAATTTCCCTAAATTTGACTCAGCCACTTGGTATAACAATTACCTTGGTTAGTTAGAGAACTATTAGTGTACATTTAACTTTTGAATATTTTTCTAGATAATGACTGCAGTAGAAGTATCTAGTAATTGATTCTCATCACAGTTATAATGAAACCTTGGTTGTAGTTTTTAATAGTATGTTAGACATCCTTGCATAAAACCCACAGTTGATACTATGGTTATGTTGGCATAGGTTACCATTTAAAGTGAATGGTAATATTTAAGCATTATATGTTGAACTATGTTTACTCCTGGTATGGCAAAGGTTTACCTTTAATTGACAAATTATGAAAGCCTAACTCTAGGAATTAACATTTTGGTTGATCTACCTATTATGCATCCATATATGCTTATGTGATTTTAATACTTAAATGTGTGCCTATTAGAGATGGTACTTGTTGATCTTGAGGTGATCATATGAGGAATGTTGAAATTGGATTGTCATATTCTTAATAGTCATCTTTAGATTCTGATCAAATTTTGGGTAAGGATTGTTGTGAAAGGTTATTTTTTGTCATGATAAGTGGTACTATTATTATTAGCATTTCTCATATAGCTTACCTTTGGCATTATAATTTCCTTAGTGTTGGTTAGAAATGCTTGAAATTTCATGTTTAATAAAAATTTACATGAGTTGTCATATGTATTATGTTATGTTATTTTATTGGATGGTAACACTCACTTGAGAGGAAATGAACTGGTTGATGTAACTGAATATTTATGATTGGATAAGAGTTGAGTTACTTTTCGCTATTGTAGATTATATTATTGTGTGTTATGGGCATGGTGGATATTAGCTCATAGGAGTTACATGGGTATGCATTTCCTTATTTGTTTGAAAGTCTATATAATGGTTCATACATGATCACTCTTTTGTAAAAAGGTTAATTACATCCTTAAGTAATATTGTGTTGTTTAATTTTATTTTTCTGAAATTAAATTATCTTAGTTATTTCCCATGTGGAACTTGTTTTATCAAATTAGAATTTGAATTACAAAATATTTATTTCTAAGGAAGAACACATTGTCAACTTAAGTTGACACATCTATTTCCACCCTTTCAGTGCAGTGGTTTTCATTCAGTTAGCTCTTCCCTTGTTTATTTGGTTCCCTATTTAATGAGTTACCTGTTGAAGGCTGTGTATGTCCTTGTTAACCCATAGAGGACATGGGGGTGATAAAGTTGTTAGTGGAGATTAATGTAATGCAAAATTATTATGGCTGACATATATTTTATTTAATACTTGATTCAAACATTTTTACTTCTATGGTAGCACAACGGGTTCCTTGTGCTTATGCCTTTGGACTTGCTTTTATATTCACCAATGAAAACTACCAACCTATGGGGGTTGTTTGGGTTATTGTATCAACCCTACTCATGCAATTTTGGACTTGATGATGTGGTCTATTATTTGTAACTACATGTTTTATTTTTTAGTATTCATTTGTAATTATAATCAACATCTTTAAATTAAGTATTATAAGGCAACATTGTAGCTGTATATGGAGTAATTTCATTTGAACATGGTTAAATTTATGTTGTTGGAATTCCCTAGTTGAGGAGAGTTACCCATGTGGGTTGGTAATTAAGGCAATAATAGCCATGGATGGAGTAATCATTAATGTGTCAATGTTATCCAACTTTCCTCATCTATTTATTTATGTATGTGAGAAGATTATGCTTTTCACTTCCCTTTTCGTTAGCTGGAAGGTGCTTGAAGCATTCTTGTTATATAAACATTTAAGTTGGCATCATTAATCTTGGAAGCACTTATTGCTTAAGGAATTAAGTGTATATATTCCTTTCATATATGTATGCATACATGTTGTTATCAAGGCCACATCATGATAATATGCCCTGGAGATTTATATTATAAATGCACTAGGATATGGCCTTGTGGGAACTTATTTTATGGTGCTAATTTCAAAGGTATATCTCTTAGTTAGCTTACAAATCTAACTTAATGGATGTCCTTGTCTCATGATATACCTTCACTAATAAGAAATGATAATTCAAATGTATTCCATTTTGATAGTGTTTATGTCAAACGTTAGCAATTTGGCAAAATATTGAAATAATCATTACTATTGTATAAGGTTGTGGATTCAACCATGACAAAAGGTTATGAATATGACTTGGGTAGTGTAAGCATGAAACCTTGGTCTTTTGGCAAACTAATAAATGGTTATTCTTAATTTAAATTACATGAGATCAATCTTGATTTATGATTATTAACTAGAATTGCAGGTTGATGCTCCATACTCAACGTGTTTCTAATTTGATGCATTGTTTTTGGTATGCTTGGTTGGTCATGTGTGAGCAATGCCTTTGTGGCAATTAGATATTCATTAACATAGCCATATCTGGCCTAAATTTATGACATGAGAATTAGCCTAATGGCTAAATTGTTATCCAAACAAATCTTTTTTATTTTAGTTAAACCATTCATTATTCTTAAGTTAAGGAGTTGGAATGAATTATCAGTGTGAGGATGCCATGATTGGGAATTCATTAATAAAATTTTGATTGGGTAACACAATTAATGATTGGAATGCTCTAATAACTAGTGTTCACCTTGTGTCGAGTAAACAACTCCTATGGATGTGTTCATACTTGCATAGTGGGATTATTAAGGATGTTATGACCTTTTTATGCATATGCATTATGGCTTGGTGGACATCAAGCATTCATGTTGGTGACTATGAATTTGGATATCTCATGTCACAGTAATTTTCTTCCACTTGTTAAGCCATATGTGGTGGGATGGCATTCGTTAAGCAATGGAGAATGGGTGCAATGACCCCTAAGATTATGAACTGTAGCATCACAATTTTATGGGGTAAACCTAAACCAGTCCTCGATTATGAAAACATAAGGTTTTATGTTCATAAGTTTTATGTTGGGTCACCTCAGTGGTAGATTGATGTTAACTACTCGTAGACCCTTGAATTTTATAAGGTCAACATAATACAAAGCTTGGTTTGTTGGTAACCTTGGTCCCCCTTTTGGTACCCCTTGTACGTGTTATGGTACCTCCTTATTATCAAGATTATATATTTAATCATAACCAATGAGATAACTCATTGTTATGTTGAATCTTACCCTATGTAATTATCCTTGTTAAGGATAACCATGGGATTGAGTGAATATCCTTGCCTAGTATGTGTAGGGTTATTCAATGCTTATGTTGGTTTGAGGATCCCTAGGTGGTTTGATGGGGAAACCAGGTGCATTTTAAAGGTTCGATGGGTATTAGCATAGATCTACATGCTAATACCCTTCAAACAATGTATCGTATGTTAGGCAACCCTTTCTCTATGGAATCCTCTAGTGATGGTCATCCTGACATAAGTATCTCATTGACTCAATCCATTTATGGTTTGTTTGCTCATTTGGTGTAAGATTATGTTGATGAGTAGTGCATGGTACAATGTGTAGTGGGTTCTACACGCGGTTTTGTTGTGTAGTCTATTAACAATTCCCAAATATTTTTTGGGGGTTATTTCATTACAATTATGGGTATTATTGCATTTATGTTGCATTCATATTCTATGCTTGTTTGCATGCATTTGAGAATATATCTTACTTTTTCTTTGGATGGCCAACCTTAAAAATTAAATAAGTTTTAGACCACATAATTATATTAGTCACATCATCTACATATAAGGTTTGTAGATAAGTCAACTGATAAAAGTTGAGATATTTTAAACCTTTTATATAGTCCCCAATTTTTGTATTGATATATAGAAATTGATGGCTTTATAAGAAGTTTGAAATATCTCAGCTTTTATCATTTGTATATGCTTTTTATTGATTGAAATAAAAAAAATAGTTATATAGAAAAAAATTGTTATTAAAAAATGTGATTTTTTATTGGTCAAAAGTAACGTGATTTGAAGAATTTATTTTGGTTCAACTAAGGTTTAAATGAAGGCATAAAGTTTTTTTTATTTAATAGTTATGCAATAAATAATCTGAACCATGTGTGTTAATGGGCATCTATATTAAATACTATTGCTTGCTTTGCATTTCAATGGGTTTAGCCAAGTTATGTCACTGATTTTAATTTGCCTCAAAAAAGTCTACATGGATTCAACATATATGTCTCATATGGCTTCTTTTATTTTGTCAAAAATGTAGATTGAATTCTTGTATTTAAAATCCCATGCATGGTTTGATTTATAGCATCATATTCTCCAAACATTTAAATTTTCATAATTTTTTTAAATTATATTTTTTCAAGATAAATATTTATTACTATAAAATATTGTTGACGATTTAATTTTTATATGGGTGGGTGTATAAAGTTGGGGGACAAAAAATAGGTTTTTCTTAGAAAATATTATTATTGCTTACAAAGGGAAAGCACCATTTATAAAAGGGTGCACATCCTTTCTAAAAAACATAAATAAATTTTCAAATAAGTCATTACAAACCCTAAAGGGTCTATGCCCTTTGTAATGCAAATGATGCACACCTTTTGCATAAAAAAAACTTAAAATAAACTTGTCATGTTTTTTTTTTTTTTTTACTTTTCTTGTGATTGAAAGCCATTGAAGAGGGGAAATCAGAGGGCATGTATGTTTTGTCTCATAAATTCTTCTCCATTCATCTCCACCAAGCATCCACATTTGCATCATAGTCCTGGGTATTTTATTTTCTTTCTTAAAATTGTATACATATAAATTTAAATGCTTTTTCATGCTAATTTCATCTTAATATTGTATTATTCACCCATCTTAGTCATTATTCTAATATCCCATCATCTTTTATGTCATAAATTTGCATTATCCCTTCTCATATCAATTAATTATATCATTAGTCTTTTATTATCATGTCACTTATCTACTAACCATGTCTTATTTATATTTTATTATTTTAAATTCTAATCCTACCTAACATTCACCTACCCTAACGTTCTCCTACTAATCACTTGTATAATCATAAATTAATCTTTCTTGATCTTCCTAATAAAATCTAGTGGCTTCTACACTCTAAAAGCCTCCACCACCTTCCAATTTTTACTTCCTTATAAATTCATTACTTTCATATATATAAGTACCTTTTCCTCCATGCAAAGGTAACTAAGAATCTGTTATGTGAGAGGCAACATTATGATATCATGCTAAACTTGTCTTAAAGCATTCATTATTATCTTCCATAGCCAAATGTTGTCCAAGTCCATATTCCAAGTCACATCATTCTCATTTGGAGGTATATTGAGTTGCATGATTGAGGAATAATTATCTTATTGGAATTGTTATTTGCATTCAATTTATCTACCTTACCCAATCAGAGTTTTATAATAGTTTTGAAATTGGATTTTAGTCATTTACATGATGGCTATTATTTTTGGCATTGAATTTCAAATTTCAAGTTTTATTATATTGAATAATGGTGACCACAGTGGGAGTCTTCCATTGATTTGGTTTTTTTAAGTTCCTATAGAGCTTATAGGATAAATTGAAGGACAAATTTGAGGCCAATCTCCCAACATCTCATTATGTTCATTTTTAGGTGTAAAATGCAGCATTGCTCTTGGAACCACAACAATGTTCTTTGTAAATGTAACTTTATAGCTAACAATGGTGGCATCATACTTACTGCTAACTATGACTGCCACAATCTCTATGACTATTTGTTTTTTCTTTTGTGAATTCATGTTACACAAAGAGTGATTTTGTATGATTAACCTATGGTTTTTTCACTGTAACCATGACTTTGCACTATTTATGAGTGTTTTGGTGCAGGAACAAACCTACATCTACAGAATCATGGCAACGTTATATATAGGTGTGAAATTGTTTATACTAGATGCGACATTGTAACTTTTGGTGTTTTGTTTACAGGGATGAATTCACAGTGACAAAAAATATAACATTACACACAACAACCGTGATATTGTCCAAATAAGGTGCGACATTATTTTGTCATCACTTTCCAAATATTTATCCAAAATTTTAATTAATTGATTGCCTTTTTGAGAATAGATCTTTTAGTTTGGATTGTTAATTACCTGTTACATAATATAGAAGAATATTCAAATTATATATATATATATATATATTGTTTGACTTTCATATCTTAGACAAAATTATTTTGAGTCCTCTTAGTATGATAACATTAGGAAAAATTAGTTTTTAAAAAAACTATTAAAACATCATAAAAATGTCCCTCAAAATATTTCTACGAGACTATTTTATACTTTTTGTTTTGCTGCTAACTACTACAAACTTGTAGCTCTATAACCATAAAATTTTAGTCAAAATTCGTAGCATTGTGGAACTTTACTACAAAATCATTCTCCTATGTTGTGTTTTTACATGTTTGAAATCATGTGTGCATAACCAAGACATTATTCCTCATAAATGTGACATTATTTACAATAACTATGGCATTGTTCAAGTATAACATTTTAATTTTGATTCCAATCTCACTTTTTTGTATATGTGATTTCATTAATACTAATCATGGAACTATATTTTGGGTCCATGATTTGGTCATTGGTATATTTTCTATCTTACCATTTGTGTATTGAACTCACATTTCTGAAGCTGTGGCATAGTTTTGTGTAAATGTGGCATTGTTGCTCAAATCTGTAACATCGTTCAACTTAACTAGTATTAATTATAACATTTTATTTTGCAAGTTGCCCAAATACAAACTACTAACACTTTATTTTACCTTAGTACCTCACTTGAATTCTTATTGAACCCTTGTAATTTTTTTTATTCACTTATAATATATGCATTATGTTGGGTGAATATTTTGTCAACCAGCTAACTGGTGAGTAAAATAGGTCTCTTCAACCACAACATAGGGAGATTGGTCAGCCAGATGTGCAAGTTTACTACATCAACAGGGGACAAATCTCTCCTCTCATCAAGGGGAGGTTCCCTATGAATATGTAGGAGCTATATATATATGCAGAAAATAACACTCAGGGGTAGGATATACCAGCCATCTCTCTTCTTTTAGAGATGATGCTCATAGATCAAAGGAGAAATCCTGGGTGATTGGTGAAGGTACTTCTCTTCTTTCAAAATTAACATTCAACCAAGAGCCAGATCCCTTCCTAGATAGTAGAAATCTTGGTGAAATGACAGAAGGCACTTCTCTTCTTTCAGAAGTGCTTGTTCTTGCAAACAATAGGAATCTTTTTGGTAGTGAGAGGTAATTGGTAACCAAAGATGCAGAGTAACCAACAGCCTAAAATGTAGCATAAAGTCTCCACCTCGACTGCCCAAGAGTGAGATACAAAGAACAATGGGGGCATAAAGTCATCCCAAGGTCCTTTACACAGAAAACATAAAAAGACAAACATACTAAAGGAAACTATAGGCAACACAAAGTCTTCTTACAGTTGGCTTCAGGACACCTTCCTGATTACTTCCACAAGTTCTGCTTGTTAAATTTCATAAAAAATAATACATTTAGGAAATAGACATAAGAACAATCTCCTATAATGATACAAGCTATAACAACACAAAGTCTGAAAGTAACTTGCTTTCTGATTCAAACAAAGAAATATGATGAACAATCTCAACTCAAAGTCTCAGTAAAGCCTTTCAATTTGGGCAGAGTTTTGCTTCTGGTAACTGGAAGATCTTCCTTAAAACAATAAAAGAGATTACAATATATAGCAGCCAAGAAAGACTTGGTGCTTTGTTTCATGGAATGGCCCATGCTGTACATTCAATGCATTGAATGCACTTTCAATTTTGTCAAAGAGGGCCATGCTAGAACAAGGCGGCCACCTTAACTGTGGCATGTTGATTCATATTGAATGTCTTCTCCTAGGCCTGAGTCATCTGGTGCCTGCACAGCTGTCCATTTTGTATTTACTCCCAAGGGGACAAACAAGCATCATCTTTAATGTTTAAGGGCTCAAATATCTATTTTGTGCACTATTCCACCTACTGAAATAACTACTGTGTAGATATTTCTGGCCTTTCCTATTTCCTACTACAATTTGAGCTCTTGTGCTATCTTTTCCCTTTATGGTTTTGTCTTTCCCTAGAATTTGAGCTCCCAGGGCTATATCCTCAGCTTTGTTGGCTCTTTACAGTCTTCCATCAGTGGTTCTTCCCTTTGGCGTTGAAGGTCTTTGAATGCATTTGGGTCCATCATCCTCCTTATCAATTCCTTCATGTATTTCCCACTTGCTTTGGCTACTTTCCACTAATCTCAACAAGTGACATGTGGCGTGTTTCACTGCTTTTTAGATACCTTCTGAGAGTCCTACAGAAGATGACACATGGCAGCTTCGTCGAGCTCCCAAAAACATTGTAGAAACAGTCAGGACTGATTTTGGATTCACACAAATGATGCTACTTGTCATGTTCTACTTGACCTTAGCAACTCACACGGGGCCCACCACAGTCCTTATAGAATAAAAGGGAGAAACCGTGGATGTTGACACTTGTTGTGCTCCACTGAGCCTTTCAAGGGACACGTGGCATCTTCTGTGGCTTTGTAGAAAAACATATTACAACCTTATGCTGTTACCACTTGGCACTTTCGGTGGGCTTTTCTCTTCGATCGGGCTTTTCCTTTTTTGGTGGACTTTTCCTTCAGACAAAAAGTCTGAAGGAATTCCTTTGCTTTATCTTCTTCTACCAGGTTTGGCTTTCGGGCTTTTTCCTCTGGGTTTTTCCTTAGCCATTCATTCCCTTCAATTTCTTTGAGCTCTCTTCCCAGGTGAATTCCTTCAAGCTTTTCCTTCAGACAAAAGTTTGAAGGAATTCCTTCAAACATTTTATCTGAAGGAGATCTTTCTTTGTTATTTCTTTCGTTGGGCCTTCTCTCGCAGGGTTTTGCTTTTCGTCGAGATTTCTCTCTGCCTGCCCTCTGCAAGAGTTGTTTGAGATCCAAAGTCACCTTTCAAATTTTTGAAATGGTCCACTTTGGCTCTGAAGTGCCCTTTGCAAGGGCACTTATCCTTCAGGCTCTTGGAAGACCCCTTTGAACTTCCCGATTGAAAAAATGACTAAGTGTTGAACCTGTTTCTTTCCTGCAGACTCCGTAGAAACCAACCTGTAGAGTCTGTAGTTTTAAGGTCTTGATAGTCCATAGATTTGAGCTTACCTGTAGAATCTGTAGAAACTAGGTTCATAGGTTTTTCTAACTTTGAAAGAGTCCATAGATTTCTAGCTAGCGGAGTCTATAGAAACCATCTGTGAAGTCCATAGTTTGAGTCCGTAGAACTGGGGGAGTCCATAGATTTAAGCCTATAGAGTCTGCAGAATTTTAAAAAGCTTTGAAGAATGGAGAATTTGAATGCATAGAACAAATTTTGAAAAGGGAAGAGACAATTTTGGTCTTGCAGAACCAAAATAGTTCATATGTTGTCCCAAAAAATGAGTGACATTTTTTGGGGACATCAGCTAGCTCCAGTTGGGGAACTTCCTTCAGTTGAAAAATTGAAACAACTGAGGGGAGTAGAAACCAGAATCTCTACTACCTTGAAGTATGCCATTGGGCTATGGAGTCATGCTACCAAAAAGAAAGGCTCCAAAAAATGAAAATGAACGACACAAAGCAGAAACAAAGGCTATACATATGTACAGGTGAACTTATCTGATACTTCCAGAATTGAAGTGATTCAAATGATGCCCATTGTGAGACAATGAAAATGGCATTCTGTCCTGATAAACCAATAGGAAACCATTTTGTCCCCAGAATCGATGACAAACAAATGGAAGTCTCCACCAGGAATCACATTTTTTGTGCACTCATTTTGGTTCTCTCTTCTTTCCCCATGGCAAGACGTGGTCTTCAATCTGAAAACCATAAATATTTGCTCTCTTGGTGGAGAGTTCCTTTTGCTAACTTTGGAGTGCAATAGTATGGTTCACTACCATACCTTGTTGTTTCATTGGTTCAGTCCAGCATATGTTTTGATTGTCAGCATCAAACTCCTGATAAAACATTAGTTCAACATCTCCTTTAGCGTGAAAGAGTGACACCTTTGTCTCGAGCAGCCTTCAACTTGAGTAACAGAGATTCATACTCGACAGTGTTGTTGGTTTTGCTGAACTGTGACTCATGTGGAGGAAGAATATCCCCTTGATGAGATATTGACACCATCCCAAATCTATCACTAGTAGAGGAATTGCTACCATCAAATTCCCAGATCCAAACATCATCAGAAACTGATCTTCTATCAAATTTTTCTTCATTAGAGAGGGAAGATCCTTTTTCATCTGTATTGTGCCCTACCGATTCTTCTGATGTTTTTCTTGAATCAATATTTAGATCACCACCTACAAGACTTTTATCTATTGAAACATGAATATCCTCAGTAGATAAGAAGTAATTACCCCTGCCTAAAGACTCGAATAGAATTTGAGCTTCAGGGGCTGATGTCTGAGTGACAACATATTTTGCCTCCTTTTCAGGGAGCAACCTCTTCGTGATGCCTTTGATAGGGATCCTTGCCTAAGGTAGGTCCATGCTAAACTCTCCTCCACCATCCTTGCAGAAATTTTGTCCCAGCGGAATGCCGTATGACGCTGGGACGTCGGCCACTAGGATTGTCATCTTGATTTTTTTTTTGAGAACGCTACAAACGCAAATTGGGCATCCTTGATCTATCCCAGTAGTGGCACTTGTTTTTTCTCCATGGAGAAACATCTACCAAATGTTTTGGTTAGTGTAAGACCAAGAGATTCTACCACTTTGGTAGGCATGATGTTGTCAGATGCACCAGAATCAATGATGTAGTTGCTCAGCTTGTGACCGTTTATCAACAGGGAAAAATATAAAGGCTCTATTTTCCCAAGGGAAATAGGAGGAGTGATGACAAGATTGTTTGGGATGGGCATGTTCCTTGGGGGATCATGAGTTACCTTTCTAATCTCTTGTCCTGTAGGGATGGCTGTATTCTTCACACACTCCACCAACCTGTCCAACTACTCAGGATTGGCTTCTAGGAATTCAAATTCAGTCATTTGGATTTTAGTTTTATTGACATGGTCTACTATGTCAAATGAATGAAATGGACTAGGAAAAGAGGATGGGAGTTAATCCTTTTGGTTTTTGGGAGGGGGAGGACTGGCCTATGAATTTGAAGTAGAAGGCATAGGGATATTTGAGGCACTTACCTTTCTGGCAATCACTGAGTCCTTTGGCTCGAAAGGCATAGTGGTTCCATGCTTAGCAATTGTAATTTTTGGTTGAGGTTGCTCTCTATATTTTCTTTGTTAGCCTATTAGGCAAATTGGTTCTTGGAACAAGTGAACACAACATATGATCCCTCGACTACTTCACCTTTACTTCTGGGTTCATCTTGGTAATTTAGGAAACCAATGTGGGAGTCACCAGTTGATTCTTCTTGATCCTTTGTGAAGAGATCAACATCATTTTCTTGCTCAAACTCAGGTTGAAAAGAGAAATCATGTTCAGTTTCTAGATATCCAACTGTTGAATTGGTTGGAGGTGCTTCAAGGGTAAGGTTACTCTATGGGGGAGGAAGATGATTTGGTTGCCCTTGACTTCTGGCAGCATTGCCTTGGTATGGCTTGTTTTGAAATTTCCTCCTTAGCATAACCCAATAAGGATTAGCAGACATACCTTGGGCCACTTGTCTTTTCAAGGCTAGCAGATCATTTGCTAGCTTTTGCACCATTTGATCTGTGGTGCCTGTAGATGGATACTCAGAAGATGAAGAGGATTTACCTCTGTTTGGATCTCTCCTTATCTTTCCTACCAAGATATGGTCATCTTTCACTTCAGTATCCAAGTCTTGAGCAGCCTCAAGGTGTATGTGGCCAACACATCTTAGCAGAAAACTCACTTTAGGTAGTTGTGAGTTGATGAAGAAGCATTTGAGGTTTTTGGGTGTTGGCTGAGCAATTGTAGGAATTCTGTTCCTAAGCTTGTCAAACTTGGCAATGAAATCCCTCATAAGTTCATGAGGTTCCTTCTTCATCTATGTGAGCTGAGCCAACAAGGCATGTGCATCTTCTGCAGGCTTGAACCTAGCTTCAAATTTAGCTTAAGTGTGTCCCAGTTAGTCACTGACCTAGCCAGCAGATGGTAGAACCAATATGCAGTAGCACCTTGTAGTGTTTCCACAAAAAGCCTGACTACCATGTCTTCAAATTCCACTCCTATCACACCAAAGGCTATGCTAAAGGCTAAAATGTGTTCATCAGGGTGAACTTTCCCATCACCAAAGCATTTGGGAAAATTCTTCCTTGAATTGCGTGGAAGCTCATGTAGAGGTGTGGTCAAATTTAGTGGACTAAAAGAGTTACCCCAGGGGCCTTGAGCCATGATTTGATTTTTAAAAAGAGGGATAACAAATTTGGGTGGCGTATGGATAGGCAAAGCTCTGCTAATAGCAAAAGAAGAAGCTCTGCCTTGTATTGGTGACCTGGTATGGGTAGGAGGAAGACTCCTAGTTCATTAAAGGTGAGGTTGTGGAGGGAACAAATCAAAATTGCTCTGCTGCATCAACTCAAAAATAGGGTCAACAACACCTTGATATTTTTGGATTCTTGTATAGCGTGGAGCTACCAGATTGTAGAACAAAAATGGAAATGAGCAAGATCTGCTTCAGCTTGACATTTGAGACTTCAAACTATGCGCTCTTCCCCAGTGGCTCTGGTTTTGCAAACCAGATAATATAATGGAGATGGAGGAAGATGGTAAGGCTATAATGATAATGGGTAAGACACAGAATGGAGTTGCTAGAATATGTAATGGATAAGGATAGGAACTACTTGTTCGAATCCCAAGTAGAGTCGCCAAAAACTGTTGTGCAAGGCTGGGGAGAAAAAATTAACAATGGGAAAGCAATGGAGTAGTTCATTTTTCCATAGCAGAATAAATGGATAAAGTTATAATGATAATGGGTAAGACACAGGTGATGTTTCAATCTGAAGCTTGAGGTTCCAAATTGCACAAAATTACTGTGTCCCCATCGGAGTCGCCAAAAACTGTTGGGTGAATATTTTGTCAACCAATTAACTAGTGAACAAAATAGGTCTCTTCAACCATAGCATAGGGAGATTGGTCAGCCAGATGTGTAGGTTTACTACATCAACAGAGGAAAAATCTCTCCTCTCATCAAGGGGAGGTTCCCTATGAATATGTAGGAGCTATATACTATATATATACATATGCAAAAAATAACACTCAGGGGTAGGATATACCATCCATCTCTCTTCTTTCAGAGATGATGCTCACAGATCAAAGGAGAAATCCTAGGTGATTGGTGAAGGTACTTCTCTTATTTCAGAAGTAACATTCAACCAAGAGCTAGATCCCTTCCTGGACAATAGAAATCCTGGTGAAATGATAGAAGGCACTTCTCTTCTTTCAGAAGTGCTTGTTTTTTCAAACAACAGGAATCTTTCTGATAGTGAGAGGTAATTGGTAACCAAAGATGAAGAGTAACTAGTAGCCTGAAATGTAGCACAAAGTCTCCACCTCGACTGCCCAAGAGTGAGATACGAAGAACAATGGGTGCACAAAGTCATCCCAAGGTCCTTTACATAGAAAACATAAAAAGACAAACACACTAAAGGCAACTATAGACAACGTAAAGTCTTCTTATAGTTGGCTTCAGGACACCTTGCTGATTACTTCCATAAATTTTTCTTGTTAAATTACATAAACAAGGATACATTTAGGAAATAGACATAAGAACAATCTCCTAGAATGATACAAGCTATAATAGCACAAAGTCTGAAAGTAACTTGCTTTCTGATTCAAACAAAGAAATATGATGAACAATCTGAGCTCAAAGTCTCAGTAATGCCTTTCAATTTGGGTAGAGTTTTGCTTCTGGTAACAGGAAGATCTCCCTTAAAACAATAAAAGAGATTACAATATATAGTAGCCAAGAAAGACTTGGCACTTTATTTCATGGAATGGCCCATGCTTTGCATTCAATGCATTGAATGCACTTTTAGTTTTGTCAAAGAGGGCCATGCTAGAATAGGGTGACTATCTTAACTGTGGCACGTTGATTCATCTTGAATGTCTTCTCTTGGGCCTGAGTCATTTGGTGCCTGCACAGCTGTCCATTTTGTCTTTATTCCCAAGGGGACAAACAGGTGGCATCTTCAATGTTTAAGGGCTCAAATATCTATTTTGTACACTATTCCACCTACGGAATAACTACTGCATAGATATTTCTAGCCTTTCCTCTTTCCTGCTACAATTTGAGCTCTCATGATGTCTTTTCCCTTTCTAGTTTTGTCTTTTCCTAGCATTTGAGCTCTCAGGGCTATATCCTCAGCTTTGATGGCTCTTTACGCTCTTCCATCAGTGGTTCTTCCCTTTGGCGTTGAAGGTCTTTGAATGCATTTGGGTCCGTCATCCTCTTTAGCAATTCCTTCGTGTCTTTCCCGCTTGCTTTGGCCACTTTCCGCTGATCTCAACAAGTGACACGTGGCATGTTCTGTTAATTTTTAGATACCTTCTGAGAGTCCTACGAAAGATGACATGTGGTGGCTTCCACTGAGCTCCTAGAAACACTGTAGAAACATTTAGGACTCATTTTGGATTCACATGGATGATGTCAATTGTCATACTATGCTTGACCTTAGCAACTCACTCAGGGCCCACCACAGTCCTTACAGAACAAAAGGGAGAGACTATGGATGTTGACACTTGTCGTGCTCCATCGAGCCTTTTAAGGGACACGTGGCATCTTCTGTGGCTTTGTAGAAAAACATATTACAACCTTATGCTGTTGCCACTTGGCGCTTTCTGTGGGATTTTTTCTTCGTTCGGGCTTTTCCTTTTTTGGCATACTTTTCCTTTTTTGGTGGACTTTTCCTTCGAAATTTTTTTTTGAAGGAATTCCTTCACTTTGTCTTCTTTTGCCAGGCTTTGGCTTTCGGGCTTTTTCCGTCAGGCTTTTCCTCAGCCGCTCATTCCCTTCAATTTCTTTGGGCTCTCTTCCGAGGTGAATTCCTTCTGGATTTTCCTTTAGATGAAAGTTTTAAGGAATTCCTTTGGACATTTTGTCCAAAGGAAATCTTTCTTTGTTGTTTCTTCCACCGAGCTTTCTCTCATGGGCTTTTGCTTTTCGTCGAGCTTTCTCTTCACCTGCCCTCCGCAAGGGCTGTTTGAGCTCCAAAGTTGCCTTTCAAATTTTTGCAATGGTCCACTTTGGCTCCCAAGTGCCCTCCGCAAGGGCACTTGTCCTTCGGGCTCTTGGAAGACACCTTTGAACTTCTCAATTGAAAAAATGACTAAGTGTTGAACCTGTTTCTTTCCTGTAGATTCCGTAGAAACCAACCTGCAGACTCCATAGTTTTGAGGTCTTGAGAGTCCATAGATTTGAGCATGCCTGAAGAGTCTATAGAAACCAAGTTCATAGTTTTTTCTAACTTTGAAAGAGTCTGTAGATTTTTAGCTAGCAGAGTCCATAGAAACCATCTGTGAAGTTCGTAGTTCGAGTCCGTAGAACTGGGGGAGTCCGTATATTTAAGCCTGCAGAGTTCATAGAATTCTGAAAAGCTTTGAAGAATGGAGATTTTGAATGCACGGAACAAATTTTGAAAAGGGAAGAGACAATTTTGGTCTTGCAAAACCAAAATAGTTCGTATGTTGTCTCAAAAAATAAGTGAAATTTTTTGGGGACAACACATTGTGTTTTACTTTATGATTCAGATATGAAACAATGTTAGGCATAACTTTACTAGGTGTAAATGCATATACATGATGAACACTAGCATATTTTGAAGACTTTGTACATGTAATCTGATTTGTTAACAATATGACCTTTTCACTTAATAACTTTTTTTGATTCTATAATTATGAAATTAGCTTGTTCATACTAATAATTTATTTACTTAGAGTCTCACAAGTCTAAACCCTAGTTGCTTTCGATTGAACATGCAAGCACATGTCCTGAATGGGAGATAGGGGAAGGGAAGGGTTTGAAGGATGGATAGGCTAAGTATAAACATTTGAAATAATATTATAGGCTACTTCACCTCTTTGAGGAGTGATAGCATGGACCTCATTAGAGGGAAAGTAAATATCACCCTCTTAGAGATGAGGAAGAGGAAAAGAATCTTCTTTATCCATGAAATTTGAAAATGCAAATTGGAAGAAGGTTGTTAGGGTAAAACATATCAGATATGAAAAACCTAACATAGCCACTAAAAAATAGAAACAAAAGGATAAAAACCTTAATAACATATAGGGCTAGGGTTTGGGTGCTATTCAAATTAAGTTGGATTCACCAAATGATTTATCATTTCTAGGATTATGGAATATAACCCTAAGTTGATAAATAACTAAGTAATAAATTATCAAATAAAATATTACAGTATCAACAATGATTGATTTACACAATAATTAATTTATTTGAATATTACATAAATAGCAATGAATTAGAAAAGGTGTACTTAGCTAGAAAATATGATTAAAATGGACATGTTGCAGGTTGGGAAGTGATATAGGAGTAGGGCATAGTGTCATTAACAGATAATAGGTGTTATAACCCTCTTCAAATAATAGTGTGACCCTCTTTTCCATTATCTCACTACACTATATAACTTTTATACAACACTAATGACCCTGTGTAAGTGAAGTAGTAAAATTCTAGGCAGACCTTCACTCTATTTTGGGAAGTATGTGTTTGCATGATTGAGACCTAGATCATCGTCCATTATGTGATTTGACTAATTTCACTATGAAAACCTAAGCCTCCATAATTTTTAGTGTTTTTATGAACACAAGTGGAAGGAGAGTGGCATTAGTAGGGTAGGCTAGGTGTGACCTCAACACCCCATGTGTTGAGTGTCGCCTACCTACCAATACCATGAAAGGGGATCAAACCTGATGTAGTTCTTCAAATCTAAGTGATGGTGTAAGTGAGAGTGATACTAGTATGCATAAGCATGAATGTCAATTTGAATGCTTTAAGTGTGAGTTGAGATTGTAAACTTGAGTAAAACTAAGTTATGGGTTGTTGTAGATGGATATATGCAAAAATAGGGGTAAATAGGGATCAATAACCTTAATGTGCACAACTATTTTTGATATTATTCATGAGAATTACCATCTATCTAATAAATAAATGAGAATGGTCTTTATATAGTGTTTTGATATTTGTTGAGACATGAAATGAGTCTAGGTAAACCTTAAGATGTTTCAAGAAATGGAAATATATATGTTAGCGATAAGGGAAGCTAAGGGTCAATAATGTTGTCCCCTTTGCCAATAACACACTATGCTTTATGATAGGATGTAGGTTCCACAAAGATCTAATACCACTTGTTGGGGATCAACCAACAAGTGGTATCAGAGCTTTGTGGAACTGGAGATAAACAGCTGCACTGTACCTGTACCTGTACATCTTTCTAATCTGTTTCCTTGCTTGTATCCCTCTTCAAGATCAATCTTGAAACCACCACACACCCTATGGTGCTATGCCTATGATTGAATTTCTCCATTCGAAGCTTACCTTCTTCTGCCATTGCTATACTCCCACTCAATCAAAAACCCCTGAGAGTGACCTGTAATCAAACACACTTAACAGATCTGAAACTACATGTTAGTGAACTTCGCTCTGAGAACCTTCAACCTCGCTCTGATACCAATTGATAGGACCTAGGTTCCACAAAGCTCTGATACCACTTTTTGGTTGATCCCCAACACTTTAGAATAATGGGGTCATGTTATTATCCAAGTGGATGGCACATGTAAAAAGGATTGGGGATGCCTAGGTGATTTCTTAATGCAGCTCTTGGTATATCTGGGCATAGGCTAAATGCACATAAAAGGATGAAAAGAGACCCTAAGATAGGTCTAGGGATAAGCTAAGGATAGGGTGGTCTCAAGTGACACTCATTGCATTAAAATTACATTTTATATGACTACACCAGCTAAGATCTTACCCTAAATCAAAGAGTAGCCTATAAAAGACTAGGGAACAAACCCCTTAGAGACCAACATGCAAAAAAAAGCTAACTAATATGACATGCCCATGGGGATACCTTAAAAAAGGAAAAATAAAAGAGACGTTTTAAACTCCTATGGCTAGGGAAATGCCCACCTTGAATACATATGCATCTTATATCAAACCTAACAACAATACCCAACTAAACTTGACAGTGATACCTGATGACTGGCATCACCAAGAATAGGGGCGATGGTAAGAGATTTCTTGGAGGTACATTTGAAGTTCATACTTCCACCTATAGATGAATGTTCACCATCTCTTTAAATCCTTTATCTAGATTAAAAACACCACCTAGACCAACATCATCCATCATAAACTACATGTGAGAATAAACTACATAATGAGTGACTAGTTTAGATAAAAGAGCATTTTCAACTTTTTGGAATTCAAAAGAGAAACATACAATCAATAAAATCTATTTAAATGTAGTATTTTAATATTTATATTTTAACAATATAATATAATACTTTGACAATATAATTCATTTCAATATGTGCAATAAATACATGCAATACAAAAAGTATAAAGAAATCATATCTTGTTTGATGTTCTGTTCTGGAATATGATAATGATCAGGAATCATCACAGAGCTATCTTAAATATCTTGACCTTGTTTATTTTGTATTATGACTATTTTTGTCTACTAGATAGTTGTGACGAAGAAAGACAATAGCATCACCATAAGTGTCTTCTTCTGACATAGGTGTCCATTCAAGGATATGGACACGAATGGTTCTAAATTTTCACTAGGCTTATGTTGTCACCTATGTAACTATTTTACATCACTAGATGCTTCTTCTTGTGTGTTTGATCCAGATAATAAGAAAAAACCTAGTTCCTTTGAATTAGACATCTTGTAACTTGGTAAAAAGGGATTAGTACATGTGTCAATCTTTACCTAACAACCCCATTTATTTCTAAATGCTACCTGCATAGCCAATACTCCAAAGAGGGCCTGGGACTCGCATGTAGTTCTCCCTCCTAAGCATGCGTGTGAAATTATAACAATGAAAATATATACTCTTTCTTCTATTAACCATTGGTACAAGTAATGCAATAGTATTTTTGACCTTTTGAATGATTCAGATATTTGTTTTAATGTTGTAGTTCAATTTGATAGTTTGAACTATATAATTCTTTCCAATTAGATAGTTACCAAATCAAATTATTATGTTTTTTAATTAGACTATATCCTTTGTATTAGGGAACTCTTTACTTTGAATTAGAACTTAGTGACACATAAAAATCTGACAATAGGATGGGCAAAGAGGTTTAAAATAGTGATCACAAAGTGAAAGATATAGAAAGGGATAAAAAGATAAGTCTAGACAATTGCGTCATAGTTGGACACTAACATTGATGCTAGTGTCCAAAATAGATGCAAGTGTCCAAGGGCTAAAAACATACAAAAAATAGGAAATAATAGGAAACATACAAGTGGCCTAGTGGGGTTGCACCATGTTTGTGTTATACCTAGAGTAGGGAGAGTTGATAGGTGATCATGCCCCCAACTAAAAACAGGAAGAGTGGTGCTTTGAATTTCAAGAGTATCATTTCCCAACTAACATAACTTGAGTGCAAATGATATGTATATGTATATCTTAGTATAGGGTGAGTGACGTAATCAAGTTCACCAAAAATCTTGGTGAGACCAAATGATTTGATCCCTCTAATCAAACCAAAAAGAAGAGCCAATAGCTACAGAGGGGTAAGGATCAACACATTACGTAAACCTTTGATCATGGTAATAACATGTAAAAGTCTATAATGTATTAATAGTCCATAATTAAGTTTTGAAATCTAAAACTGATTTAGATGTTGTAATATTACGTACACATTGCAAAGTATATCCATCTTGGATATGTCTCATGCTAAAACTATGTATAACAAATGGTACCGATGTATAAAATTTTACCACAACTGTGAATTTGAATCATATACTATGTATTTTTATGAATTTGGAAACTTAAGTGTGGAAAACATGTTTCAAAAGCATGTCCCCACTATATATGGAGAAATATGAAAACTGAATTAAGTACCAATGTGGAGGACATGTTTCCAAAACATGCCCCTACTTTAATATGGAGATGTTGATTAGCGAAAAAGTGTGGAGACCATGCTTCCAAACTATGCTGCCACTAAATTTGGAGAATGTGAAAACTATAGTCGATTATATATAACATGTTTATGAACATCCCCCTACTAAGGTTCCCTACTTTTTAGAGGAGGTGATATAGTGCTTACTAGTCATCTCCTCTGAAAATGAAAACTGATAATGTGCTCGATATAATTTACTTGATATTTTTAAAAACTATTGTGAAAAGTAGTTTATAACATCATTTTTGGTTATATTTAGAATCTAGTAGAATATATGTGTAACAAAAAATTTAGCGATTTTTGGTAAAGATAGAAAATTTTCAAATCTGGTATAATATGGAAGAGCTCATTGTTTATATTCCAAAGCAACTTACAGTTTCAAAATTAGACAACTGATGCTCAAGATATGCACATTTGAAGTTTGTGCAGAAGTTGTATATTAGGTGCTTTGAATAGAAATTTGAAGTCATTTTCATTTTGAATTTTTTTTAAAATTTGAGATCTTAGCTAAGGAAAACCATGTCATATGGTATATCCCCTCCTCCAATGTGAATTTATATACTCCATGCTACCCTAGTCGATCAGGATTTCGCTAAATTTATAAGTAGGTTTGATTACAAATTTACTAGTAATTTTAATTTTTTTAACTTTTTCACTTGGTGGGTAATTTTTGGATTTTTAGTGGGATGAGAAAAACCTACATCGAGGTCTTGGACACTTGCTTTGCTAACTCAATGCTAGTGTCTAGGGTCATTTGCAAGCATCTAATATTTTTGTCCTTCATCGATACTAACCTCTGATGCTTTTATCTTATGTAGATGTTTATGTCCAACACTACTCACTTTTTAGTTTTATGCATATTTAATTATAATTTCTATATTTTTTCACTAAAATATAATTGCTAATGAGTTTTCATTATTTTAGTCTTGGTTGCAGAAAGATGTACATATTCAGGAGTTTTAGCATGGTTAGCATTATTCTACTTTGATAGAGCTAGGTATAGATTCAGCCGACTGGGCCATTATATATTAGGTAGGATTGGGTCACATGGTCCATTTAGGACATATTCCTTATGATATAACACAAATAATAAAACCAATATAGAGTTGAGCATTACAAACTTTGCAAAAATAATTGTACAAACATTTCAAACTTCACAAGCGTATACTGTATTAAGAAACACAATGGAAAAAATTAAATATTTTCAAACATAACAAGTGTCAAAAAACATAATGTATGTAAAAATTTAACAAAAAGAGTAACCCAGTAAACAATAATCCTCTACAACAATTCAATTTTTGTAAAAAATAAGAATGCATGACAATAGAGTGGAAAAGTTATCAAAAACATTAATAAGAGAATGGAAAACATATCAACAATATGTCATACAAATATATCAATAACATAACAACATAACAATAAGATAAAAAACATAATGGAAAATGTGAATGAATATCACAACATATTAGTAACATAGCAACATGATTTCACAATAAGATTTAGTTTGATACTTCTGAATCAACATTTAGTGGTCTTTTAATGAAGTTCTTATTGTGATAGAAATACATTAACATTTATTAGTGTGTGAATCAAAACCTTCAAGGCTTCCATCCACATATCAGTAAACGACCCTCGTTGCATAGTAATGACCCATATTAATAATATTTACTAGTATGTTAATGAAAATTATCATTTTTATACAAAGACAATAACATTTACTGATATGTTAATGAAAACCATCATTTTTATACAAAGACAGTAACATTTACTAGTATGTAAATAAAAATCTTTAAGGCTTCCATCCACATTCTATTAAATGTTCACTCTTCTAGCAACATCAGTATAAAACATATAAACAACACTTATGGAAAATAATATTTGTAATTTTGAAAATATTATTGAATAACATAGTTATAATAATTCATGTGAACATATACATAACTTTCATGGTTTCCATCCACTTAGCAAAAAATATTCAGTAATTTAATGACAACAACATATGGAAACCACAACAACATGATTCCACAAAAAGAATTTGTTTGATACATCTAACTCAACATTTATTGGTGTGTTAGTTAAATTATTAATTTTGATATAAAGACAGTGACATTTTAATGGTATGTGAATGGAAACCTTCAGGGATTCCATCCACACACCAGTAAATTTTTAGTCTTGTAAACACACTTATCTTTCAACATGGCCTTTCATTTTACATTTACCCATATTAATTCATTTTGTACCTTAATTCACAACATTGTAAGTTAATGATAAAATAATGTGTTCATTTGAAAATTATTAATGGTAAAAAAATTTAAACTAGGGGGTTTAAATCTGCATCCTCAAGTGAGCCTACCATATTGGCTGAAGGAGGTAGCAACAAACCTTGACCTTACTTCTCCAATCATTATTTAATATAATTGTTGCAAGTAAGGAAATATAAATGTGTTGCACATATAGAAAACACATAAACATTAATTTAGAAGAGTCTAATTTTTAATAAAAAATGATAACATTTTTTTTAAGTGAATGAAAACTTTCAGGGTTTACATCCACAACATAAATTGTTCATTAATTTAACAACATGGCTTTCATACACATAAGGGAAGGGGACCAAATATTAGATAGGGTCTAATATTTGATTATAACTGAGACTTCCCATAACATAGATTTGTCTCCATGATGACCTATTTAGACTTTTAAAACGTTAAATTATATAAATCCAAAATTGTAATCGAGGAGGTGGTATAATATGAAAGATGTTAGAACCCAAAGTTAGGGGTCCCAACCACTAGATCCCTTCCCATTTCCCTACCTATAAATGTTATGTGAATGGAAACATTAATTTTGATACAAAGACAATAACATTTACTAGCATGTGAATATAATTCTTCAAGGCTAGCATCCACATATCAATAAATGGTAAATCTTAGAACCAAGTTGTGCAAGGAAATAAAAATAACTATAAATCACACACAAATGATTTCAATTAAATGCACACAAATTATATACACACACCGACATGAATTTAGAAAACCTCTAGGGCTTCTATTAAAATAATAGCAAATTTGGAGTCAAATGGGAATGAAAATAGGCCAACGATGTAAGTTTAATTGTTGATAACATTTCATCCCTCCAACATGGAAATTCCTTGCATATTAATGAGACAAGTGTCTTCCAATATGTCTATATGATTCATAAAATTATATGGGTTAATACAAAAACAATAATATTTTCTATTATGTGAACGATACCTTGATGACTTCCATAAACATAACAATAAACATTGAATCATATGTGAAGCCACGCAAAAAAAAAATTTGCATCGAAGGCACAATAATAATAATAATAATAATAATAATAATAATAATAATAATAATAATAATAGGTACACAATAGGAAAAAAGACACAACTAGGGTTCAGTTATAGGCAACACATATGTGTGTAATGTTTCAACACTCCATTTTAACATACCATTAATGTGTAGGCATGCAAAAAAACTATGAACATAGAATACCCAATAACAATAGGTAATTGTCGTCCATCCATGATGTTAACATAAATTCCTTTGTGAAACATTGCATGGTCAAGATATTTTAGGTAGGTTCTATGGCCATTTGGGGGGAGGAGCTATACACTAATGGAAACATTACGCATAGCTTTCATTCCCATCTAACACAAAATTGGCTATGGATTTGGCTTCATTTTTAGAGTAAATAACACATTTTCATGTAACGATCCATCCCTCCATTTTACCAATAGAAATTCATCTCCAAAATGGTGCATGGTTGACAAATTTTGGGTAGGTTCCATGGCAATCTAGGGGGAGGAGGTACGTAAAAAAACAGGGAGAGATGTTTGTTGATAGTGTTTAGGGTCGCAGTAACTCACCACATTAATGGAGGAAAGCTCGACAAGCCATGTGGAAAAAGGTGGATGCATGCAAAAAAAACCAGGAACATAGAAGGTAAGCAAAAAAAATGAACTTAGAAGGTACTCAAAAAAATCCAGGAACGTAGAAGGTACACATGAAGTAACATTAATAGAGAATGCACAATAACAATAACAGTGAGGCGAAAATAAAAAGAACACAACTATGGATTCAATTACAAGAAACACACATGTTTGTAACGTTTCATCCTCCAATCTACCGACGAAAATCCCTTTGCGAAATGTGACATGGTCGAGAACTTTCAAGTACATTCCATGCCATTTGGGGGGAAGAGGTGCGTAAAAAGATAAGGATAGATGTTGATTCGTGACACACACGAGGACACTTACATGTCACATTAATGAAAAAAACCCTGTCAAACCATTTGACAAATAACGATAGCTTTAACATTACTAAACCACGTATCTTCTAACATGACACTTTGTTCCATATTAATTTTGTTTCATACCTTCCTTACCAAAATATTAAATTAATAATAAAATAATATATTAATTTAAACATTAATATCAATCAAAATTTTAAAATTAATAAATCCTTTTATATATCACCCAAAAATATCATCATATAACATCATCGAGAACATAGATTTTACTCCCCGAACTATCTTTTCAAACTTTAAAAAAACTTTAAACTATCTAAACTTAATAATCTAAATATAAAACACTAAATAACCTAATATAAAAAAATGTGAGACCTCCAAGAATTGGTCCCCTTCCTCTACTCATAGTCGATGCGCACCGATAGACTGTGAATTTGCAACTTTCCGTGCACGCTCGGACTTCCTCCACGAGCGTGATTTCATCTTTTTCCATTTGAGTTTTCCCTGAAACTTCTTTGATAGTTTCCAAACACTTACTAAGACAACTCAAATTCAAAACTATCAAATTCACGCTATACTTCTTCATAGACTTCTTTGTTTCTTTGTTAACGCTGCCTACTCAAATTCACATTATACTTCCTCATAAACTTTACATCATTTTGTCGATATATTCACAACATCCAAAAGTTCGTTTCTCCCTTCGACCGTTTAGGCGAATTTAAATACAATAAAATCGTATTGAATTGCAGGAGATTTCCCTGGTTCAGATTTTAGCAGGAATCTAAAATATTTGTGGCTATCCGTTCCTCTCCAATGCAATAACATCATATAATACAATGAAATCCGCCGCCTCCCAGTAGCATGATTATGGCATTCAAAGGAAACAATCCATTATCTTGTACCATAGCTCGCTTGCTCTCGAAAATTTTTCCATCTCCGTTCCACAATTAATCGTGACGCTTTCTTTCTTCGGAAACATGAAGAAATTACGACAACATAAAATGTGATTGTCAGAAAAAGGTCTTTTTATTAGAAGTAGAATCATTAGCAGAGGGAATATTATATAAAAACAAATTACAGTCAATGGTGAATTGGGAGTAATGCAAGCCGAATGAAAGCGGTTCACTGCTCAGAATTGGCCTTCGCCTTTCTTTGGCATACACAGCAAGAGCCGCTTTAATCGCCTCCACCACTGTTGCGTCGCTGGAAAGCAACACGCGCAGGGGCCCAATGCTCTGCGCCACGGTCACGTTAACCAGTAACTTAGCGTTGCTTTTACTCTTAGCGGGTTCCGCTGGAGGGGCTATTTTGAGGAAATGACGAGCAGCCTCCAAATTTAGCCGGGGAGTCTGCTCGGAAGCAGGTTTATCCCGGTTGAGAAGCTCAGGGTGCTTCTTTGGGCGTCGCACGGGGATGGGGTAATTGGATTTGGGGTCTGAATGCGGTTCTCCGTGGAGAGGAGAAAACCTCCCGCTAAAACTGGAAGATCTGGGGAAAGTTCCCTGGTTATGGCTATGGGAGTGCCGGTGCTGTCCTCCTTTCTTCTGCATAGATAGTGTTAGAAGAGAGAGAGAGAATTAACTGAATCTGCGATATCTATAATAGTGGGTCTTATCGCAAAAGAGACAGAGCAGCCTGGCGCTGAATCAGCACTTCCACCCCCACATCAAACTCTACTCAAACCAGAAAACACACAAAAAATTGCTGGTGAGGTTAGGGCAAATTTATAGCAAAAAGGGAAATGAAGTCAAATTGCAGGGCGCCGTTTAATGAACGGCCCATTTCATAATTCGTAATAACATGGGACATTTTATCGGTGAGTCTTGCGTGTTCCGTCGGGTTCTGAGATGGTTCCAAATTTCGAGCAACTGGCAAGAGGGCCCACGCTCGCGTTTTGTTTTTAACTAATTGCCGTCAACCGCGCCTATGTGGGTCCGTTTTTTTTTTGTCACGTAAAATTTTGAAGATATTTATGGTCTACATAGCACTTAAGTTTATTTCATTTATACTCGGATTTGATGTGTGTGGATGGAATCAACAATGTAATGATATTAATATGGGGTAATATATTGAGATTATAGAGTTTATTTTGTTACTTATATTAAAGTTGAAGTTATTATCGAAGATTTTTTGAAATGTATGTCACACATATATATATAATGTTGGGGGATCAATCCAACAATAGATTACAATTGTGAAAGCAATAAACGCGGAATTAAATCAGATTGACAAGTAATTAGAATGATAATAGCAAGAACAAGAGATACAAGAAAACACCCTGAAAACTTGTATTAACAAACTCTTTACAAAAGGAATACAATTGAAGAAACTTCTTTCTTCCACACCTCTCCTAGATGTATAGATCTCTTACTAGATCTCTATTCCTCAAGAGCTCTCTCTCTCAAGAACAATCAACTCCAACAAGCCTGGATTGATTCAATTCTGTACTGTTCTTCACATACAATGAATTACAATAATTCACAATAACTCCAACAACTACAATAATCCACTACAAAGCTAAGAAGATCTAATTCTACATATAGAATTAGGAGACTTGAGCATGTACACCCAACAAGCAGTTAAGCCACTTGAACAAGGGCTCTAAAAATAGTATTGCCAATAATAGAGACGCGAGCTTGAGACTACAACTCAAACTCATCATGCAAACACTCGCTTCTGTCCACGAAAATAGCTTTCTAGACACGCAGGTAACCGACGTCGGTTCCTGCTGTTTGTCTGTGACCGCCGTCGGCCGATCCTCTGCCGACGTCGGCGTCTCTGCAACTGCTTCTGACCGACGTCGGTCGCTCCTGACCGACGCCGGTGTCTGTGTAGACTCGAATCTGCTAAGTGTGCTCCTTGGTGAAGCTTTTAGCTCCACACCCTAACAATCTCCCACTTGGAGATAAACAGCTGCACCAGTACCTGTACAGCAACATTTTCTAGTTCCTCCATTTTCAGCTCAATCATGAAGACCAACAGAAGTTGAATGAAGATTCAATTTCTCCTTTGTAACCGGCTTTGTTAACATATCAGCAGGATTCCTATCTGTATGGATCTTCTCCAGCTTCAACTCACCATCTTCCAATACCTGTCGTATGAAGTGATACCTTAGCTGTATGTGCTTTGTTCTTGAATGAAACGCTAAATTTTTAGCCAAATGGATTGCACTCTGACCGTCACTATACAATCTGCAACTCTCATGCTCCCTACCAAGCTCATCCATGAACCGTGTCATCCATATCATCTCTTTGCTAGCTTCTGTGGCTGCAATGTACTCTGCTTCTGTAGTTGACAAGGCAACAACCTTCTGCAACTTAGATATCCAGCTAACCGTCGTTCCACCTACAGTGAAAACATAACCTGTAGTGCTCCTCCTGCCATCCAAATCACCTGCCATATCTGAATCTACATAGCCATGTAGAGAAGTATCTGAACCTCCATAGCATAAGTGCTTACTGCTGGTTCCTCTCAGATATCTAATGATCCACTAAACTGCTTTCCAATGTTCCTTACCTGGATTGGCCATATACTTACAACTCCCACTGCTTGGGCAATATCCGGTCTAGTACATACCATTGCATACATCAAACTTCCTACTGCGGAAGAATATGGAACCTTACTCATGTACTCTACCTCATCATATGAATTAGGACATTGTTCTTTACTTAACTTAAAATGTCCAGCTAAAGGTGTGCTTACCGGTTTAGCATCCTGCATATTGAACCATTTCAACACCTTATCCACATAATCTTCTTGAGACAATATCAACCTGTGATTTTTTTTGTCTCTCTTAATGCTCATGTCAAGGATTTTCTTTGCTGCTCCCAAATCCTTCATAGCAAACGTTTGAGCTAATTTCACTTTAAGCTTAGAGATATCCTGCATGTGTGATCCTGCAACCAGCATATCATCTACATACAACAATAGAATAATATATCTACCGTTATCAAATCTCTTGAAATACACACAATGGTCTGATTGACATCTACTGTAGCCATGCTCAGTCATAAACCTGTCAAATTTTAAGTACCATTGTCTAGGAGCTTGCTTGAGGCTATACAAGCTTTTCTTCAATCTGCACACAAATTTCTCCTTACCCTTGACCTCGAATCCTTCTGGCTGTTCCATATAAATTTCCTCATCCAAGTCTCCATGAAGAAACGCTGTCTTAACATCTAGTTGCTCAAGATGCAAATCCTCAAAAGCAACCAAAGACAATACAACCCTTATTGAAGTCATTTTAACAACAGGAGAAAAAATCTCACCAAAGTCGATACCTGGCTTTTGTGCAAATCCTTTCACTACTAATCTAGCCTTGTATCTCATCTGTCCATTCTCATCTTCCTTCAACCTGTAGGTCCATCTGTTCTTGAGTGTTCTCTTACCAGCTGGCAATTCAACCAAATCCCATGTTTGGTTCTCTCTTAAGGACTCCAACTCCTCAACCATGCCACGCTCCCACTGACTCTTGGACTCCACCTGTATTGCTTCTTCAAAACTCTCTGGTTCTCCACCATCAGTTAGCAATAAATAAAATAAAGAAAGAGAATATCTAATTGGAGGCTTACTCACCCTTTCTGACCTCCTGATGGGTGTCTGAGACTCATCCACAACACGCTGTCCACCCAAATTTTCTACCAGTGACCGACCTCGATCACCTGAAGACCTGTTACTGGCCGACGTCAGTTCTGCCTCACCAACCTCGGTACCTGTTCTGCCGACGTCGGTCTCTGTACAGCCGACGCTGGTTTTTGTACTGTCGATGCCAGTTCTTAACCTGCCGACGTCGTTCTCTGTGTTTTCCTACAAGTGATTATTTCTTTTTCTCGCGAGCTCATCTTGGACTTTTACCTCATCCAATTCACCATTGCTCTGCTTAGATTGATTCAGCTTCCTTAGCTGATCACAATACATCACTCTTTCGTTGAAAACAACATCACGGCTCCTGATTACCTTGTTAGTTTCTAGATTCTACAATCTGTAACCAAAATCATCTGAGCCATAGCCAATAAACGTGCATCTCATAGACTTAGCATCAAGCTTCTTTTTATTTTCCTTATCTATATGCACAAAGGCTTCACAACCAAAAACTTTGAGATATGAGAGATCAATCTTTTTACCTGTCCATGCCTCTTCTGGAATACCACCATCCAGCGCTGTAGAGGGTCCTCTGTTAATCAGGTACACTGCAGTGTCAACAGCTTGTGTCCAAAATTGTAAGGGCAAACTGGCATGCAATCTCATACATCTTGCACGCTCCATTATTGTCTTATTCATCCTTTCAGCAATACCATTCTGCTGAGGTGTCCTTGGAACCGTCCTTTCCCTGCGGATTCCATGCATGTAACAATAATCTCTGAACTTATGACTGCAGAACTCACCGCCATTGTCTGATCTCAGGCACTTTAATCTTTTACCTGTTTCATTCTCAACCATGGCTTTCCAAATCTTAAAAGTCTCAAATACATCAGATTTTCTCCTAATACAATAGATCCATACCTTCCTTGTAGCATCGTCTATGAAAGATACATAGTATTGTGATCCTCCAATGGAAGCAACCTGAGCCGGTCCCCACACATCTGTGTGAACAAACTCCAACTTGTGCCTCTTCTTAGTAGACCCAGTCTTGAGAAAACTAACCCTTTTCTGTTTTCCAAATACACAGTGCTCACAAAACTCTAGATCTATGCCTTTTAAATCTGAAAGCATACCTTTGGACTTAAGAATTGACATCTCCTTCTCACTCATGTGGCCAAGCCTTGAGTGCCACAATTTAGCATCCACATTTGAAGTAGATAATACAGAAGGAGATTTGTTAGTAACACAATTACACAAATAAAGAGTACCTTCTCTCTTACCTCTGGCCATAACAAGTGCACCCTTGGTCACCTTCCAAGATTCTACTGTGAGAGTTACTGTACAACCCTCATCCCCTAACTTTCCTGCAGAAATCAAATTTCTCTTCAAGCTAGGAACATGCATCACATCTCTCAACACCCATGTGTTGCTATTCTACATCTTCAGCTGCACTTTACCTTTGCCAATTATTTTACAGGGCTCATCATCCCCTAGATACACTATTCCAAAATCTCCATGGATATAGTCACCAAAATATTCCCTGTTAGGAGTAGCATGAAAAGATGCACCAGAATCTAATACCCAAGATTCTATATTATTATGCAGAGAGAAAATTAAAGCATCTTGTGCAATACCTGCAATCTTGGATTCTTCCTTTCCTTCGTGCTAGTTGTCCTCCTTAGGTTTTGACCAACAATCTCTGCTTATGTGCCCCATCTTTCCACAATTCCAGCATTGTGGCTACCTGCCATTCCTGGATTTAGATCTGCCTTTTTCCTTAGATTTGGATCTTGATCTGCCTTTCTTGCTCTTCTCTTTCTGCCTTCCCCTGCTCTCAAAACTTAAAGCGTTCCCAGATGCCTCTTCTGTGCTTTTCCTACGTATTTCCTCATTCAAGATAACACTAACAACATCCTCTACTTTCAAAATATTTGATGCAGATGCAGTATTACTTACTGCCATTACTAAGCCATGCCAGCTTTCAGGCAAAGAACATAATATCAAAAGAGCTTTTATTTCATCATCAAACACTATATTCACTGAACTTAATTGATTCACAATTCCATTGAAATCATTAAGATGAGTAGAAACAGATCCACCTTCATTCATATGCAAATTAAATAACTGCTTCATAAGATATACCTTATTAGAAGCTGAGGGTTTTTCATACAAATTTGCTAACGTAGTCATCAACTCTACTGTGGACTTTGCCTGTGATAAATTGGATATCACAGTGGATGCTAGACTCAGTCTTATAGACCCCAGAGCCTTTCTGTCAAGAACTTCCCATTCTTCATCCTCCATGTCTTTGGGCTTCTTTGCAACCCCACCTAACGGTAAGTAGAGATCTTTCTGATACAGATAATCTTCTATCTGCATTCTCTAATGTTGGTAATTTTTGCCATTGAACTTTTCCATTCTCAATTTACTTTCATCTGCCATTGCTTCTCCCACTCAAACAAAAATCCCTGCAGAAACCCCTGTGAGAACCTGTAATCAATACACACTACACAGATCTGAACCACCTGTTAGTGAACTTGAACTTTGATACCAATTGTTGGATATCAAGCTCTGAACCTGCAACAAGGCTCTGATACCACTTGTTGGGGGATCAATCCAACAATAGATTACAATTGTGAAAGCAATAAACGCGAAATTAAATCAGATTGACAAGTAATTAGAATGATAATAGCAAGAACAAGAGATACAAGAAAACACCCTGAAAACTTGTATTAACAAACTCTTTACAAAAGGAATACAATTGAAGAAACTTCTTTCTTCCACACCTCTCCTAGATGTATAGATCTCTTACTAGATCTCTATTCCTCAAGAGCTCTCTCTCTCAAGAACAATCAACTCCAACAAGCCTGGATTGATTCAATTATGTACTGTTCTTCACATACAATGAATTACAGTAATTCACAATAACTCCAACAACTACAATAATCCACTACAAAGCTAAGAAGATCTAATTCTACATATAGAATTAGGAGACTTGAGCATGTACACCCAACAAGCAGTTAAGCCACTTGAACAAGGGCTCTAAAAATAGTATTGCCAATAATAGAGACGCGAGCTTGAGACTACAACTCAAACTCATCATGCAAACACTCGCTTCTGTCCACGGAAATAGCTTTCTGGACACGCAGGTAACCGACGTCGGTTCCTGCTGTTTGTCTGTGACCGCCGCCGGCTGACCCTCTGCCGACGTCGGCGTCTCTGCAACTGCTTCTGACCGACGTTGGTCGCTCCTGACCGACGCCGGTGTCTGTGTAGACCCGAATCTGCTAAGTGTGCTCCTTGGTGAAGCTTTTAGCTCCACACCCTAACTAATTGCCGTCAACCGCGCCTATGTGGGTCCTTTTTTTTTTTGTCACGTAAAATTTTGAAGATATTTATGGTCTACATAGCACTTAAGTTTATTTCATTTATACTCGGATTTGATGTGTGTGGATGGAATCAACAATGTAATGATATTAATATGGGGTAATATATTGAGATTATAGAGTTTATTTTGTTACTTATATTAAAGTTGAAGTTATTATCGAAGATTTTTTGAAATGCATGTCACACACACACACACACATATATATATATATATATATATATATATATATATATATAAGGGGGCATTGTTTGTGATATAATATGAATGTTGTGGTAGAGGAGTTATCAATTGAGAGAAAAGGTCAAATCAAATCTAACCTCATCACTGAAATAAATAATATACAAAATCTCTTTTAAACCTTTATCTATTTGTATCACACATACATGTGGAATTAAGATGATCTTAAGGTCGAGTCAAAAGCTGTAACTTGTGGCCACTGCTATTGTTTTAAGGGTCTACAACTTGTGCCATCTCCATCGTTTACACTCGCATTTGTAGGTTTTAAATTCAAATTAATCCTATTTGCCCTCAACAGTCAGCAATTAGTAGCATGCAAAAATAGGCTATGTTTTTTATATTTGCCATCCAAATTTAACTCATATCGATCTAGTTATAATACACACACACACACACACACACACACACACACACACACACACACACACACACACACACACACACACACTAGCAATTGCCTCGAGGGTGTAAAGAACACTGGAAGGAATTTAGAAGTTATTTATTTTCATTTCTAGAGTATATTGTTTGTTTAAGTGTTCCTCTTTTAAGTGTATAATGTGAACACCCCATAATGCTTGTGATTTTAACTCACCAACCATTAGTGCTACCTCCTAAGACCGATCACCAATTGTTCGCCTATTATCTCAACCAATGACTCCTCTAATATGACATTCACATTGTATAAATAATGATGCCCTCTTATGCACTCATGTGACATGCACTTTGCATTGGTAATACTCCCCTCAAATTAGAATCAAGGATCAAAACCCACACAATAAGTTTAAACACGTAACATGTTATCATCAATTTACAAACATGACTTCTGATTTTGTGTGAAAAATGCACCGTACATGGGAATCGAGATATATAGAAGACCAATAAATGGTGGGAACATTTATATTTATTGTCATGGTAGGGTGGTCACTTTATGCATTCGCTATGAGCATTGAATACCAAACATTGTTAAGAAATAATACACAGTATGTTGAAGGCTTTAAGGCGGTCACACGGTTTGCCTTTTTAATCCACAGGCAGATAAAGAATTCATGATTATAGATGGTGGACACAAATGCATTTGAGAAGAGCTTTAAAAGGGGAAGAAAACTTGGCAATGAGGGTTTAGTCATTAGCTTTGAAGAAGAAGACAATGGTGAATCCATGGAAGATAAGAGGGTTATGGACAACGATGTGTTGAGGTTTGTGTTACCACCAAAAGAGAGTGGAAAGGGTTTGAGTAGCAGCCATGAGGATTATATGATACCAATACTTCAGAGGACCATCATATGGATGGGGATGAAAAAAGGGTGGATGCGTGCTAGGTTGTTTCACCATATTGTATCCTACTAATCAATCCCTTCTGGCATTGGGCCAACTGTTAGTTTATATACACTCTTCAAATAATAGAAAGATGAAAATTATAATTTCTTAAGATTTTTTTACAATCTATCAAAAAAATTATATTATATTTAGAGTTATTAATAGGAATTGAAAGTTTAGTTGAAAATGGAGAGCAGTGGAGTATGCAACTTTTGGAAGTGAGACAGAGCATTTTTGGAGTTAGAAACTTGGGATAACCCCAGATATGGATGATTTGTAATGTCATATTTGTAAAACTAAGCTAAACAGGGAACCCCTAAGTCTATTTATTTTTTCATAGATGTAAAGAGTGGCAAATTCAAGGGAAATAAATTATTAATAATTCTTTAAGTATTCCCAAGGGTACGTTTAAGTTATAAGCCGAAAGCGTATTAAGAGGGGTAATATTGTAAAGAGGGTCAAAAGAGTATTAATTATAAGCCCAAGTGGAGAAATTGAAATTAAAAGTAATTATTAAATACTTTATAGAGCAAAGAGGAAATCAGAATAAAAAATAATTTAAAATTGCTCTTAGGGTTTTGTGTGGAAAAGCAATTATAAGAAAGTGAAAAAGAGGGAAATAGAATCCATTATTATTATTATTCAATTTTCAAAATTTATTGGAGAGCTTGAAGTTACCATATTTTTTCATAGAGAACGAAAACCCTCGATTGGAATCAAGTTGAGGATGAAAACCTTCACACCCAAGTGATGATTCCATCTGGAGATCATGTTTGTGCTCTCAGATTTAAATAAAACCTAATTTTGAGGTTATTTTCTAGTGATCCATCTCTGAGAATTAGTGCCATACGGTCCAAATCAATTTATATATATTGGATTGTGAGAATACTGCTTTCAAATGTCTTATTTACAAATTTACAGGACATCTTCATGCTACTTGTCCTCAGAGACAAACCCACCCATCAAAAAAAAAATTCAAAACCAACATTCAAAAGAGTGAGCTTTCCGATGTTAGAGGAAGAGGAGGAAGAAGTGAATCATGCGGAGGAAAGTCAACATACCTCATAACCAAAAAAGAATGATCTTGGAGAACTAGATGCTCGATTGGAGGATTTTGTCACTGCAACAGTGGAAGGAAAATAAGGTTAGAGTAAAGCTATGAGGATTGTTCCAAATGAGATTTTGTTAGGAGTGAAGACAGTGCATGAATTGGAGAATTCAAAATTTAATAAGGAGATGATGACACTTCTAATTTTAGAACACTTTATTTCTATATCACCCTATAGTAAACATAATTCATAATTGCAGATAACCACGATTGAGTCCTCTCATGGGGCGTTGCAAGATGTTAAAAAAAGAAAGATAAAAAGGCAGGCTTGAAATTTGTTTGGGACATATTTCCCAATAATCTTCCAGTATAGAGAGGTTGGGCTTGATGGTATATTCTACTTTGGTGACCTCTCTTCTCTATTTGCTATTTCTCTCCTCGTTGTGGAGGGGATATTGGTTCTTTTCTATTGGGAGTTCTCTCTTTTCTTTGATGCTTTTTACTTTGAAATGTTTAGAAACATCTACAAAATGTAATTTTTTATTTTATAATATGAAGTTATGATTTTTTTGGTGGGGGGGCGAGGGGCAAAAATTAAAACATTAATATTACTATTTCATTTAATAAATTTATTAGTAGTCTTTAAATCTCATTTATATTTATATTTAAGTGGATATTTTAAGATAATAATCAATAAAATTAATAAAAAAATATTTTAAAGCCAAACATTAATTTAGTAGGCAAAACTCTTTAACAATTAATAAAAAAGATAAAAATGTGTTTTTAGATGACTAAAGACATTAATTTAATGTAATAGACATTTTATAAAATAATAAAAATATGAAGGTAGTTTTATCAAGTAAAACACTAATTTAATGAGACAAATTTATTATATAAAACTTGTTAATAAATTATATAATTTTATAATATTTTAATTAATTAATAAGTTTATTTTTAATTATCAAATTGCATTAATTGATGAGATGTAGGTGCATTAGTTAAGTGGTTTGGTTGTGTTTAGTTTTAAGTAAGGTCAAGTCTTGTTATGGCATGTTAAGTCGATGGTGATCGTTGGTGATATTATTCAGATCAATTATAGTTGTTGGTGATTTCAGTGATGTTGGTGATCGTTTTATGTGGATTGTGGAGGGCTCTAGACCCCCTAGTGATGGCATGTTAGGCTAGTGGTAATTGTTGGTGATATTAGTTACACTAGTAGTGGTCATTGGTAATTTTAATGATGTTGGCGATCGTTGTATATAGATTTAAGGGGCTCTGGCCTCCCAATAATTGTTGTATATAGATTGTAGGAGAGTCTAGGCTTCTTGTTTATGTCTTAGACTTGTTCATTAACTCTATTTAAAAGCTGACCTATTTACCTTAGTCCCAAAAAAAATAAAAAAATAACAGATTATATTAATTATTTATAACTTTTACTTATATTTAAAGTAACTAATTCGTTAAACCTAATATAACAATTGTTTATATGAAAGTGAGAGCTACGACTTTACTTCAACGAAAATCATTAAAATATATATTATAAAAAATACAAATTTATATATATTGAATTTGTATAGTTAAATATTTTTATAGTATTTATAACCAATTATAAATTATTATTTTTTATTGGTATTCGATTTTGATTGAAGCTAGAAACGATCTGTGATACAATCAGAGGTCCGGATCTCCAAGTGATCATCTACCACATGTATCATATATGCTAACAACGGACATAATTATAGGCCCAGATCCCAAATGATCATCTACCACATATATCATATATATCAACAATGATCACAACTAATCTAAGAATACCAATGACGACCATATTCGATTAGAGAATATTAACAATGCTCACAACTAACTAAAGAATATTAACAACGACCATATCCGACCTCAAATATGTTAATAAGATTTGAACTTAAATAAGACTTCAAAATAACGAACCACTTACCAACTCATCTATATCTCATTAATACCAATTATAAATTATTATTTTAATTTAAAATATATATATTCTCCATTTTATGGTATTAAAAAATGTTTGAATAAATTATAAATATAGATTTGAATGGTATAAGTACCATTCATCTCAACTTTCGTATACATATCTTATTCGCTCGAAATATCTCTCAGCCGATTCCAATTTGGGTATTATTGCATATATGTGATTGAAATTATGGGTATTATGGCATTTATGTCGCATTCATATTCCAGGCTTGTCCGGGAATGTTTGAGAATATATCCTACTTTTTCTTTGGATGGCCAACCTTAGAAATTACGCAAGTTTTGGACCACATAATTGTATTCATCGCATCATCTGCACATAGGGTTTGTGGATAAATCAAATCGTAAATGAACTTTTTATCTGGCCCTCAATTTTCGTATAGATATTTGGAAAAATAAATAAATTTTTTAAAGTTTTTTTAATTGATTGAAATTTAAAAAAAAAAAGTTAATTTATTATTCTAATAAAGTTGTTTTTTTACAAGCTAAAAGTAACGTGACTTGTGTATTAGTGTCAAATCCCAACCATGTGTACTAGTTCAATTCACTTATTATTTCTTATTATATTGGAACCATCCATAATTGATTTCATCTGATTGTTATTTTGTGTGTAATTATGCTTATTCACAGGTATGCAAAGGCCACAATGCATTTTACAAGAGGAGTATGCAACCATTCAATTCATCTAATTTTTTTGAGGTAAATATAGGCGAGTGACATGACTCTATATTATAAATATATTTACCTATTTATTGTGATAACTACAATGCCATAAGAGTTTTGTACATATTTATAGTTTGTCCCTTGAGATTTGATATCTATTATTTAGCATTAGCAGTTGGGATCTAATCTATTTTTATTTGTGTGATATTTGCACAATGGGATCACATTTTAGCATTCCCTATTGTACATCTTATCCCTTTTGATAGCATTGAAGACTTTTAGGAACATGAGGAGCAAAGAAATGGTCATGTTTGATGCTCTTAATTTGTCTGCCATGATCTAATTAGTGTTTTGTGATTAGTGTAGTAATTATAGTAATTGTCAGACATTGCATAGATTTTGTACGTTGAACTATCTGCCAAGGTTTTGCAAGGTTCCCCTGTTATATGTTTTCATAAATACCATACCTTTAAGATTAAATGTAGTAAAATAGAGTCATTCTCTACTTGCATTGTGTTTTTCTATTATTAAGTTTGGAAGTTATTTTTTGGTTTAAGCCAAATTAATTTTACCAACTACTTATTTCTTTGAACCTTGGTAAGCTAACTCCTACTCTATTTCTCATGATTTGTGACACTACCAACTCTCCCCACGTTTCCTAGTTTTTGAAAGGAAAATGAAAGGCGTGCATAGATGAGATCTATGTTTACCCAGTTGGTATGAATTTCAAGTGAATGGCTCAACCTAATGTAAAACTATAGGTTTCGTTACAAGGTTAGACATGTATGTATCTGTGATTTGTGCTTTAAAAGTTGAGGGTGCTTTCCAGGCAAAATTATCTCTTGGTGGCACAATTCTCACTTCAAATTATTTAGATTGGCACATAGATTGTAGAAAATAGTCTTTTTCAGTTCTACAAGTGACTTCACTGACTGCGAGGTACAAGGTGTGATTTTTCTAGTTGCATTGAGATTATTTTTTTGGGTATGAAACTTGAATTTCAGTACAGAAATACTAAAAGAAGGGAGAAATCAAAGGTAAAGCTATTTTATTTTATAGCCTCATAGATTCTCATTAAACTATATTTAAAATACAGATTATTACCTTTTCTCACTTTTAGGTGCAAACTAGTGGGTTATATATCATTTCAAAACTTTATCCACAAGTGCCCTTCAACATTCTGAAGGATGTTGAAAAGGAATTCAACAACAAAGTGGTGTTAGCTACACAGTGCAAGTTGTATGCTTGTTATAGTGGTTGTATTAGGGATAAGTCAACTACCATTTGACACTTAATGCCATGAATGTGATTTATTTTACAGACAACTACTCTTAATGTCTTCAATCTCAGTTATTATGCAACAATACTATCAGATGGTGATTCAAAGTTCAGTGACTACATGTGTTCATAAAGAGGTGTGTTGATGGATGAATGTAATATCCTTCAATAGAATATTGACAAGGTTGTTTGCTTTCACATTATGATTTGTATATCCTAGGAATGTAGTTGTTTCCAAAAGGATATTAGGGGCAAAGGTTCCCAATATTTATCTAGTTAATGATTAGTAAAAATCAGAGTCCAAGAGGGAGCATTAAGAGGTCATAAAACTTTATTACCATTATGTGCTTATTCATTCAACACTGATAAGTGACTACTTAGTGGGTGGATGGTTGTGTCAATGAACAATGCCTAGAGTATTTTTAGCTTTCCATGCAATAAACAAAATAAAAATCCACTTCCAAATTGCATTTCCTTGTAACTTATCAATTTACCAAGAGTGTTTTATCAATTTGATCTAAAAATTAGTTAAATTTTGTTAGATTATGCTTTAAGCTCATTGCAATGCATCAAATACTTTCCAAGGGGGTCATAATGCCATTAAATTTGTGTTTTCCCATGGCCTAGTGAGGAAAGAGTGATTTCACAGGTCCCAATAAGGATTTTATCATATTCATTAAATTTGTTTGATGAAATGAGACGAGAATGATTGATGAAGTAAAGGAAACTCTTAGAATGAAACAAGATATGTAGAGTGACCACTACAATATGCATGATTTGATTACAACTCTTGAGCAACATATTAATGGTCCCTAAATGTTTATAATGGTCCTTTAAATGTTTATTAATGATCCCTTTAGTTTTCTATTATATCCTTGCATGGTCCAATATTCATATCACATTTAAAACAATAAATACAAATGTATTCAATTAATGGTCATATTCTTTCCTAAAATAGGCCTTTTATTTTGTATTAATAATTTTATATATATATATATATATATATTCCTTTGTGTATATATTTATATATTACATTTAAAAATAATAAATGTCAATGATAAAATAATGTTTTAATCTGAAAATTATTATTAGTTAATTTTCTAAAAATTGATTAGTTTTTTTGTTTTAATTATTGATCACACCAAAAATATGAATAAAAATAATATGTTGCTGAAAACATTGTCGTACAACTTCCCAGATCATAGATTTTCCTTTCAAATAATCTTTTGAAACTTTAAAAATGTTGAACTATCAAAATCTAAATTTTTAAAACATGAAATGGTGTAATATGAAAGATATGAAAATTTGAAATTAGAGGTCCAACTACAAGTGCCCTTCCCCCAATACATAAGAATACTTTCTACTTTTAAGATGTATGAACACTTAAGTGTATTTCATTTATATATCCTCTTCGAATAATTTTAAAAAATTTTATAATTTCCTATAATTTTTTAGGATCTATCCAAAAATTCACATTATATTTAGAGTTATTAATAGGAATTGAAAAATTAGTCTCGCTATCTCATTCTAATGGATTTATTATTTGTCTTTGAATCTCATTTATTTGAGTATTTTAAGGTAATAATCTATAGAATTAATAAAAATTATTTTTAAGTCAAACATTAATCCAGTATACTTTTAAAACTCTTTAACAATTAATTAAAAGATGAAAAATAATTTTTTAAATTGTTTTTAAAATAGACATTAATTTAATGTAATAGACTTTTTAAGAATTAATAAAAAGTGTGAAGGTAGTTTTTAAGATCAATATCACTAATTTATTATATAAAACTCTTCAAAAAATTATACAATTTTATAAAAGTTTAAATAATTAATAAGTTCATTGTTAATTGTAAGAATGTATTAGCCGATCATTGTCCCTGCTCTCAACCCCACAGGTTCATTGGTGAATTTTTGTCTTGCTCTGGATTCTATTGACTGCTGTAACTCCTCGGATGATTTAGTTGTTGAGGTCATTGGTGTGATGGGATTTATGGGTAAACAAGGTGTTTCCCTACCTTAGGATGTTCACATGATCCCTATTTCGATGACGAGACTAGGTGTCACATCTTCCTTATTTCCTCCCTCTCGTTCTCGCTCTTATGTTGAGGCCATATCAATGTCCCTTCATGCATCCTCAGTGCTCCTAGAACAACACATGGGGTGTTATCTCCTACAGACCCCATCATTCTAGGCTCTCTACCTCCCCAGACTGGTGCACTTAATGGTGTTAAGGAGGTATCTCACAATGGCTCCCCCTCTCCATCCTCCCTTATTACTGATGGGTTGGGCCCCCTTGATTCTTTTATTGCTAATATTTTTAGTTAATGCCTCTCTCTCCTTGATTGCAATAATGCTAGGAATTCATTTCACACTTGCATTGACTTCTGCAAATCTCAACTTCTTCTTTCTAAGAAATCCCTCTGTCGCGAAGGCGAGGCGGAACTCCCATCTTCCATTTTGACTAATGAATTTATTCCTCTTTCCTTCTTCCTGGGGGACATTCTAGTGGTTTTCTCTAATTCTTCTCCTAAGTTGGCTATTTTTGAGTTTGTACTCAAATATTTAAATCTCTCCTTGGACCACAAAACTCTCTTTGGAAAGTGTCTTAGAGCCCATCCCTCTACGGATGAACTCTCACATTGGACTATCATTGCTTGGAATGTGGTTATTACTCCATCTTTTTCACTCTTTTGCGGTGGGTTCTTTCAAGTTATCTTCCACTCCTCTGAAGATAGAGATTTAATTTGGACCTCTGGACCTTGGTTCTTCGATAAATTGGATATCTTCACCCATGGAAGACCTTTTTTTACCCAACTTTGGCACTAATTTATACAACACCCATTTGGATTAGATTGTACTGCATCCCTCTCATTGTGAAAAATAAAGATCACATTGAGCTTATGATTAACAAAGTGGGCTCTTCAGTTAGGATTTATGAAAATGTTTTGAATGGAAAATTTGTTAGGGCTTGTGCTCTCTTAGACCTATCCAAGCCCCTATTTCACACGGTGCTCTTGACTTCCTTCTGTGACAATTATACTTAGTTTCTTAATTATGAAGGTCACATTTTTCATTATTTTTGGTGTAATCACTTGGGTCATAGAGAGATGACATGCTTGATAGTGGCTCATGTACCCTCTTTCTCTTTTCAGGTTTAGGAGAAAAAGGAAGGACCCTCTGCTCAAGATTTTTGTTGCCTCAATCATGAAGTCTTCTACCGAGATTTAACTTATTCAACTTTTCCCCCTTGACGGTGAAGCCACCCCCTAGTTTGGATAGACTCCCCTTTGTAGACTACCTCCCCCCTTCCCCCATCCATGTTGTGCCTTCCCCCCATTTGAATCTCAGGAATAAGATTAGAGGCAAAAATACTGCATCTAAAAGTAGAAGACTTAGTATGAAATGGATCATAGTAGAAGATAAAGGATATCCTCTCTCAGTGTGAGAGGAGACTCTCCCTCACCTATGGATGAGAATTTATTTATGCCTCATTTTTGGCTTCTACTTTTGTTCTATCTTTTTGCTGAGAATTGGTTGAAGATCTAAAGATTCTAATATGTTTGAAGTATTAGCTCTATTGTTATTTGAATGATGGGTTTTTCCCATCTATATCTTATGTAAATTTTCATCTGATACATGTTATTTTATTCGTTACATGTATTAGATGGCTTAGTGTCCTTTTGTTCTCCTTGTCTCATTGGCATTTTTTTATTGTTTTAGGGACTGGGCCCCTCATTGTGCCCAAAAATTGGTTCATAGATCCCGTCAAAAGCATTTTACCCTATAAAATAAAAAAGAATGTATTAGTCAATGAGATGTAGGTGTATTATTTAAGTGACTTGGTTGTGTCTAATACCATCCAGATTCAAGTTTCACTATGGCATGTTAGGTCAATGGTGGTCGTTGGTGATATTAGTTACCTTTGGTGGTAGCTGCATATGATATTAGTTAGGTTGGTGGTCGTGGTTGGTGATTTCATGATGTTTATGATCATTATATGTGGATTGTAGATGGATTTGGTTCTCATGGTGATGGCATTTTAGTCATTCCAATGGTCATTGGTGATTATAGTGATGTTAGTGATTATTGTATGTGGATTATAGAGGGCTCTAGGCCTTCTGATAATAATTGTATGAGGATTTGGACCTCCTATTTATGTCTCAAAATAATTCATTATCTATAATAAAAAATTGGATAATTTACCCATATATATATATATATATATATATATATATATATATGTAGACATTAGAAAATTGCACATGATAGTTCTAGATGTCAAAATGCCTGCAAACCCTTCTTGACCCTATCAGACCCTGAGTCTAGTTAACCACCTAGTTGACTAAATTCACCAACCTACTAAATTAACCCCTAACCAAACTTTTTAATCCACCCTTTGAAAACCATCTTGACCAAATTACCCTCAAACACTCGGCTGTCGATGGTCAACTTAACTATCGACAATTAGCCTGACCATCGATGGTAAAGTCTCCTCACCTTCCTAACACACCACCAATTGTGTGTGAGATAGCAAGGCATAATTTAATATGTTTACCTTATGCGGTGCAAACTAACTTCCAAGCATCATTATCAACAACCTCACCCTCTAGGGAACCTTCCATCCTCCATCTCTCTTTGCCTATAAAAGGAAGGGAGTATGAAGTCAAAGGATCCATGTTCAAGCTTTCTAGCATCTAATCTTCCTTCAACAACTCAACATCAACAAAAGAGACCCAAACCTCTGTCGAATTCACTTTTGAGGCTAAATTACTATTACTCTGGCAAAATTACCTCAGCCTTAACTATCAACCATCTAGCAAGCTACAGGTATTTTCTACTTATTCTTTGTTATTCTTGATTTTCAATCTCCATGACCTAATTAGACCTTTTTGCACCCTATTTCCTCTCCACCATATCCTTAACTGAACCATTAACTAACCACCTACCTATTCTACAATTCCTTTCCAAATACATTCAAAAATCCACAGGCAACTACCAACGGTCACCCAAACCATCAACGGTTACCCAACCACCGATTGTTCACTCAACGGACGATGGTCACCATGGCAAAAAATAACATGTTATTTTTAGCCCCTTAACCCCATCTAGACCTAACTTTCTATGTTCCTGCCTATTCACAAACCCTTTTCTGATTTTTTGAACCTAGCTCCACCCACTTTAGCACAAGTATTTTCTTTAACAAGCATTCTAATTTATTCTTGTATTATATTTTATTTACTTAATGCAAGTATGTTACTTTTATCATTTTCAACTTGATTGTTATCAACAATGGATTTATAGCCTCCTAACAAGCGTATGCTTCTTGGATCTAGCTCATGCTAGGTATTACACTTAACTATCTTTCTAATAACCCCTTTTGTTAGTGATTTCTTATTTGCAGGTTATTACTTCCTAGCTAAAGAGGAGTTGTCCATCTTCATTTGGATTGCATGCCCATCACCAACCAGGTATTTCTACCACACCCTTATTACTAGTTTCTTATCTTCTTCCAAATTTAAGAAACAAGTAGAAATTAAGAGAAACATTTTGGCATGCTCAATGAGACCTAGCATCATATAGATGCCCTTTCTTTCTTCCCTTATTCTATGCTCATCGAATAAAATCTAAAATTTCTTTTGGGATTAATATAAACTTTTGCATTACATTGATTGCTTTCTTGTTTTAGTTCATCTAGTTAACAAAAAGTAAAGTAATTAATCATAGTTTCACTCTTGTTATCACACACTTTACCAAACTACATAATCAATCAACAAATCAAAACAAAATTGAGACAAGGCCTGATTAGGATCTCATCACCTAGCATTAAACCTTACTCTTTCTTGACAATCCTACTTGGAGGTCATTACCAAGGGGAGAACAACTCAGCTCTCTGGTTTAGTATAAACTATAAAATTCAATATATCTTGGATAAGCACCCGATACCCTTATCATTATGGCATGTGAAGTGAAGGGGTAGGCCCCAATGCCAAGCCACGTACTGAAGTTCAATACAGATTTTCTCTTGAGCTCCTAAATAGAACCTAAAACTAACCTTAGATTTCCTCTTTAGTACCTAATCAACCAGCTAAATTTACTCTTCACACTTTCTACAGCATAAGCCAAAAGTGATCTAAAAAGAATCCTAAGTTTTAAATGCACTTTTAGTGTATCTTTGGATTGCATTGATTTCTTTTCTTTTGCTTGTCTTTTGTTTGAGGTGTGAGTTGCATCATTTCTTTCCTATTTTCTCACATGGTCTTTACCAGACAACAGTTGAGAAATCAAACCAACCAAGGACCACCTTCCTCTTCCTATTCCTTCTCCTCATCATTCTCCCCCTCCTACAATGTCATGGATAGTTGTTGAGGGTGATGCAGATTTTGGTACATTCTTTGATAACAACCACGCAACCCTCCAACACTACCTTAAACACCTTATCTCATCACACCTCTACTAATTCAGTTCTTCCCATGGATTCACCCTATGGTATACCTCCCCTTCTTATGGTTGGTGTTACTTTTAGCCAACTATTGATCATCCAAGCCTCTTCTTCTACCAATATCCCATCCACTACCACCACCGAAACCTAATCCAACATTCCAATCTATAACCAAAGCCCTCCTACACCAACCAACACCTCTAATGTAGGGGAAACCTTACCTCTTGTTAATTATACCCCATCTACCATGGGGATATCCTCTAACCCTATTTCCACCATTCCCCTTATCACTACCAATCCACTAATTTCTACCCCACTCCAAAATTTGGTACTTTCCATACCTCTTACCCTTCCACCCATTATCACAAGGGTCACCAATCAACCTCAACCTACCACTTCAACCATACGTCCAAACCAACCCATATCAATCCCTCAACAAACATCCATGACATCTTACCAATATGTTCTTAATCCACAAGGATACATACCACCTTCTACCCAACCTTTTGTGCCCACGTAACAATATGGGGCATCATCCCAACCTTCAATGACCACATACCAATATGTGGCATCTTCTCAACCTTCCTCCTCTTATCCATACATTAAATCCACCCAACCTCAACCAAACCTACCACCCAATTATGGATCTCCATAACCTCAATCATATTTAGTTAATATGCTAATGAATAAAATGTACAATCTTGAATCATCTATTTCTAGGGCTCATAACCTTCTATCTTATGATAAAATAGGCAATGAACCCATTCATCCATCCATTCCTATCCGACATTATCATCCTCAATGGGAACTACCCAAGTTTTCCAAGTTCTAAAGCAAGGAGGACCCCCAACAACACTTAAGAGCATTTCACCATTCTTGCCATTTGATTGCATATAATGATGTTCTTCTCTTTCGTACCTTCCCCATGTCTCTATATAGACCAACCTTGGATTGGTATATTTATTTTACCAAACACTCTATCGTCTCCTTTTCTCAACTAGGCCAAATATTTTTAGATCACTTTTCAGTTAATATATCTAAAAAGGTTTCCATTATTGACCTTTACTCTATTAAGCAATTTGATGATGAATCAATTGCCGATTTTGTAGCTAGATGGAGTGGTCTCATTAACCAACTTTCTTTCTCATTACGCCAACCTAAACTAATTTAACTCTTTTCTCAAGGTTGTGTCAAACATATTGCTCCCACTCTTCGGGTTTAGACTTTTAGAACCTTTGATGAGGAATTTACCATGGCATGTAAACTTGAAATTAGAGCCATTGATGAAGGGAAATTAAAACTGAGAAACAAGACTTCCATCTTTAAAGCTAATGACCCTTCTTCAACAAAAACTACTAACCCATCCAACCATCCCAATACCAAGACAAAGCAAAACATAAACATGGTTGTCCTCAAATCCACTCCACCTCCAATTATCAACCAACCAAATCAAACCAATTCTTCTAACCCATAAAATTAACAAGCTCACAACCAAAATTGAACCACTCCAAGACAATATACTCCCATAGTGGAGTCATATGCTTCAATTTTGGATAAATTGATTAAAGCTAACCTCACACAACTTCCTCCTATTAAACCACCCTAACAATTCGATGCTTCTCACCCCACACCTAGCTAGTATAATGAAAATGATCTATGTGCCTTCCATCATGTTATTGGACATGATGTTAGTAGGTGCAATACATTTCAAAATATTATCCAAAACATGATTGATAAGGGTGAACTAGCATTATATAATCCCAATGCACCTCCAAACCAATCATGCACCTTCCACCAACCATGAAAAGAGCCAACCAAAATCATCTCATGCTCGTGAGGTGCACACGGTCAATGTCATTATTAGTGAACCTACCATTGAGGAAATTATTACATCAACTACCTCTTCTTCCACCCCACTTATTAAAGTGATGGAATCTTCTTCTATTATTTTGGACAACCAAACAAATGAATAAACCTCCTCTCTTTCAATTGAAGAGACCATTGACTTACCCACCTCTCCTTTGATAGAAATACCAAAGGAGCCAACCATTTTTTCAACTACTTCTTCCTCCAATCCACTTATAGAATGTTAGGTTGTGGAGCTAAAAGCTTCACTTATGCAAACAGGAGAGGAGGTTGCTGAGTGTCACAGACACCGGTATCGGTCAGGCCAATCGACGTCGGTAGGATGCAGACATAAGAGCAACCGACGTTGGTCAGAAGTCAGCCAGTGTCGGTCACCTCCAGGCAGACAGGGACCAACGTCAGTCGCCTGTGCGGTTCAAAACTGCCAGTTCACAGAGAGTTTGTTAACAAACCGAGTGTTTGCATGTTGAGGGCTAATTATAGTCTCGAGCTGCAGATCTAATTATTGTAATTAGGTGTCTAATTATTGTTTGCATGAGATCTATATAATAGACTCATGGGCTGTATTGTAATGAGTGATAGAGAGTAAGAGAGCAAATATTAGCTCCTTTTGTGTGTGAAGAGAGCATGGTGTGTTCCTCTTAGTACCACAGTACCAAGTGTGGGTGCTGGTTTGGAGAATCAGAAGGATTCTTCATGTATGTATGATCTTGGTCAGTAGGTGTGCATGACTACGTTAGGAGATCTATATGGTAAGTAAGATCATTGATCTGAAAGTGTATGTGTGTGCATGGTCTAGGTTTGTAGGTGTGCAGAACCAGGTTGATCTGCAGGTGGCAGCAGAATCAAGGTGACAACAACACAACAGGGAGCAAGATCAGGTGAGATCTACTTGGAGTACGGTGTGTACTCGTTGGAGAGCAAAGAGGAAGGCAAGGTAGTTCCTTCCATAAGTAAGATTGTTTGAGTTTCAGGTTGTTGCAAGTTCAGGGGAGATCTACTTGGAGTGCGTGGAGCACTGGTGTACTGGCAGTAGTGGATACTGACTGGTTGGAGGTGAACACCAACTCTATGTTTGAGTTGTGTGTTGGGACCATAAGAGAGAGAGCTTTGAGGAAAGAATTATTGTACACTTGAGGTGTGGGAAGCCTCTGAGAGGTGTGAAGAAGAAGTGGCATCTTCTTTATTGTATTCTTTTCTGGATGAGTATTAATACAATTGGGTATTGTCTCTCATATTCTGTGTTGTTTCTGATTTCTAGTTACTTGTTACTTTTGGTTTAATTTCGCATGTTGGTTGCTTGTATATGGTAATCAGTTGTGCTTCCATGGGTTCCCAATAAGTGGTATTAGAGCTAAGGTTGCAGGGAGCAGGTTTGTGTTTGATTACAGGTCACTCTCAGGGGTTTCTGATTAAGTGGGAGTATAGCAATGGCAGAAGAAAGTACACTAAGAATGGAGGAATTGAAAAGCATAAATGGCCAATTACGGTGTGATGGAAAGAAAGAGTAGGGTAAGAAAAATTGTTGGTTTGTGGAAGATCAGCATGAAGGAACTGAAGAAGTAGATGTTGCAGGTGTTGTTGCATAGGATGCTCTGGGATGTTCTTTAGATAAAGTAGAATCTTGTTTTATAGATTATGTTGCCTCTTTCCATGCAGCTCAAAATAGAGTATTTTTCCATGTTAAGGTCTTTGAAGACTTTGGAAAGATTTATTTAGGGGCTGGTGTGCCTTGCCAAAGAATTGGCAAAAGAGAAGTGAAGCTAAAATTGCAGGCGGCCAACACATGGGTGTTGAAGGAGGTCATGCAGGTCTCGGTTCTGAAGATAAGGCTGATTTCTTCAGGGAAGTTGGGTGATGAGAGATGCACAAGAACTCTCACAGTGGATGCACTTGAATTAGCGGGTGGTAAGAAAGTAGGTACTCTTTATCTACTTGCTTATATTACTAATTTTTCTTTTGTTGTGGAGATGTGGCTTTGTAGGCTTGGTCACATGAGCAAGAAGGAGATGCATGTTCTTACGCAGAAGTCAGATGTGTTTGACAGACTTAAGAACTAGAAAGCCTTGGTGTTTATGGAGGAGATGGCAGACAGAGATCAGTGGAGAAGGCTGAGTAACTCTGAGCAAAGCAATTTGGATAGGGATTTGATTCAAAGAAAGCTCACGGGTAAAAAGTCATCACTCACAGGCGAACACAGGTACCAGTGTCGATCAGGAGGAACCAACATCGAATAGACAGGTGTCGATGTCGGTCATGTGCAGACCAAAGCCGGTGGTGTCAGGCAAGGTAAGACTGACATCGATTAGAAGGACCGATGTCGGCAGCAGGTAGACACCGATGTCAGTGGGGTTGGTGGTTAGGATAGGCACATGGAACCGATGTCAGTCGGATGCAGACTGTGTGGTGACCAAGGTCGGTCACTATAACAGATTTTGGGCAGATAGCAAGCTGTCAAGGAGTCTCAAATGCCCATATGGAGGACTGAAGGGATAAGTAAGCCTCAAATTTGTTGTTCCTCTTCTTTATACTCATTGCTCACTGCAGAGCAAGAAGGATCCAGGAAACAGTGGGAGCATGGCAGGAATATGATGCAAAACCAAACGGGAGATTTGGTAGGGTTTCCAGCTGGAGGAAAGCACTAAATGATGAATAGATACCTTAGTTAAAGAATAGAGAGAATGGATACGTGAGATGAAAGGCCAGGGCATATGGTCTTGAGGAAGCTACAAGACAGTGGTACAGGGCTGACAAGTGGTACCAGGTGGATGACAAAGCATGGCTTTAGTCAATGTCAGTATAACCATTGTGTTTGTCTTACCAGGTGGATGATGGTCACAACATTATCCTGTTACTGTATGTGGAGGATGAGCTTGGTGCAGGTTCAAACATACATGGTTTTACTAAGCTAAAGGTAAGGTTAGTTCAGTGGCATGTCATGAGGAATTTGGAGTAGCAAAATTCTTTGGCATAAGTGTGTTCTAGAGACATGGAGATCACAGGTTGATTTTGTCTCTGGATAATTGTGTGATATCGGTTAGCACGCTGATGGTTGGACAGTTCACAAAATAGGGTCCTGATTCACATGATGAGGTTAAGTACATGCGTACTGGACCTAAGTTTTCCCAAGCAGTGGGAGCTATCAGAAAGTTTGGAGCTGATCCAAGAAAGAAGCACTGGAGTGCAGTTAAGTGGATTCTCAGGTATCTGAAAGGGACCAACAGTAGGTTAACATGCGATGCAGGGTCAAGTTCTTTTCTACATGTGTTTTTAGATGCATATGCGGTGGGTTACTTGGATGATAGGAGGTTCACCACAGGTGTTATGGTGGTTGGTCTTCAAGGTTGATCTTGAAGAGGGATACAAGCCAAGAAATAGATTAGATGGGGTACAAGTATAGGTACAGTGCAGCTGTTATCTCCAAGTGGGAGATTGTTAGGTTGTGGAGCTAAAAGCTTCCCTGATGCAAACAGGGGAGGAGGTTGTTGAGTGTCACAGACACTGGTGTCGGTTAGGCCAACTGACGTCGGTAAGATGCAGACAAAAGAGCAATTGACGTCGGTCAAAAATCAATCGGCGTCAGTCACCTCCAGGCAAATGGGGACCGACGTTGATCGCCTGTGTGGTTCAGAACTGCCAGTTCACAGATAGTTAGTTAACAAACCGGGTGTTTGCATGTTGAGAGCTAATTATAGTCTCGAGCTACGGATTTAATTATTGTAATTAGGTGTCTAATTATTGTTTGCATGAGATCTATATAATAGACTCATGGGCTGTATTGTAATGAGTGCTAGAGAGTAAGAGAGTAAATATTAGCTCCTTCTATGTGTGAAAAGAGCATGGTGTGTTCTTCCTAGTACCACAATACCAAGTGTGGGTGCTGGTTTGGAGAATCAGAAGGATTCTTCATGTATGTATGATCTTGGTCAGCAGGTGTGCATGGCTACGTTAGGAGATCTACATGGTAAGTAAGATCATTGATCTGTAGGTGTATGTGTGTGCATGGTCTAGGTTTGCAGGTGTGCAAAACCAGGTTGATCTGCAGGTGGCAGCAGAATCAAGGTGATAGCAACACAACAGGGAGCAAGATCAAGTGAGATCTACTTGGATTATGGTGTGTACTCGTTGGAGAGCAAAGAGGAAGGCAAGGTAGTTCCTTCCATAAGTAAGATTTTTTGAGTTGCAGGTTATTGCAAGTTCAGGGGAGATCTACTTGGAGTGCGTGGAACACTGGTGTACTGGCAGTAGTGGATACTAACTGGTTGGAGGTGAACACCAACTCTATGTTTGAGTTGTGTGTTGGGACCGTAAGAGAGAGAGCTTTGAAGAAAGAATTACTGTACACTTGAGGTGTGGGAAGCCTCTGAGAGGTGTGAAGAAGAAGTGGAATCTTCTTTATTGTATTCTTTTCTGGATGAGTATTAATACAATTGGGTATTGTCTCTCATATTTTGTGTTGTTTCTGATTTCTAGTTACTTATTACTTCTGGTTTAATTCCGCATGTTGGTTGCTTGTATATGGTAATCAATTGTGCTTCCGTGGGTTCCCAACATAGAAGTGGTGGAATCACTACCCTTTCCTTTGTATATCCAAACAAAAGAGGTACCACCTCCCTTTTTCTATTTGAATAAACCACATCCTCCTTACCAACCATGGGACTAACCAGTCTTTCTTTGCAAACCACTCCCAAGGAAGAGGTGATATCCTCTATTCTTTCCCTAGAGACACCATCTTTCTCAACCATCGAACCTTCCACCTAAGATAAATGTGAAGAAACTATTCCCTCACCTCAACCTATGGGTTTAATATTTGAAATCAATGACCAAGGAATCAAACCCATCTATAACCTTTTTCTAGATTGGTCCAAAATCTATATATTACTTCTCAACCCAATCTAGATAGGGCCACCTTTTGGCACCGTCTTGGGCTCCCTTACCAAAACAAACAAGAACCTTTAACCTCAATTACATCTACCCTAAAACCCATCATTACCTCAACCCCAACCTTAGCTACTTCCTCTGTGAAAACCATAGGAGAATCTTCCAACCCACCTCTATCTAAAATTGATAAACCACACTACACCCCCTAACAAAACCCATCAAGAATCTAGGAATACTTCCTACCCCTAGCTTGGCTCATCCATCTTTGAAGTTGGACTTAACCCCATCAAGTCCACCAAAGAAAGCTTTGACTAAACCTATCAAAAGGGTAGAACCACCCAAACCATCTCAAAATAGACCCATACCACCTCCTTCACACTTACATTCAATTCTAGGACCCCATCCTTATACTATCCCAATTGCATATTCCTTGTCTAATAAACCTTCTCCTTTTGCTTTACCTACACCTACCTCTACCAAAATACGCAACTCTCCATCCTTTCTAACTAACCTAACCACTTATACCTTCCCACCGATTTCCAAACCTTCAAAATTCAAATCTTCTACCTCCAAACCAACCAAACAAACTCAACCTAACCAACCCACCAAAAACCTTCCACAAACCATAACTTATGTGGTAAACCATATTCCTAGGAAAGCTCCCACTCTTAAAACCAAAAACCTATCACCTCCAACACCTTTTCTTGAATCCTATTTAACCATTCTACAAAGGTTATTACAAACCTCTTATTTGAGCCTACCACCCATCAAACCTTTTGACCCTTCACGTCCTAAACTGTCATGGTTCAATGACAATTTGATCAACCTATACCATTGAACACTAAGACATAATACAAAGAACTACAAATCTCTCCAAATGCTTATACATATCCTATTGGATGAGGATAATCTATTATCAAGTGAACCTCCCTTGACCCCATTACCAACCCAACTACGAACCCAAACCATCCAACATTTACCTACTCCCCCACTCTCACCTAAGAGTGAGGAGGAATTGAAGAAACAATCTGAACCAACACTTCCTCTTATCTACACCATCCATATGGTTACCTGACCTCGGGCCCAACAAAAGGATAAGGGAAAGGCTTAAGTGTCCATTCCATGGACATAACCTTCAACCCCTCAACCTTCCAACCAAACCCAAAAAACTTTATCTTAACCATTACCAAAACCTAGAGTATCCCTTTTGGGTGCATCTCCTTCCAACTCTTTCCAATCCATTCAACATCTAGTGTTAAAATAACTTCACCAAACTCCAGTGAAAATGAGTTTATATGAATTAATACCCACCTCACCTCCTCACTATCAAATAGTGATAAAAATTATGCAATACATAGAGGTTCAAACTGAATATCCTCAACCCCTTGTAGCTTTTATCAGAGCCCTTCAACTTTCCACCCTAGTAACTTTTAAGGATTCAAAAATACCATTTGTGCATCTTGAGGATCCTGATCCTCCCCTTTTTATCATGGAATAAATAAACCAAACCTATATAAAAAGGGTGATGAATAATGGAGGGGTTAATATCAACATTATCTCCTCCCATGCTTATGACCATCTTGAATTTCCCAAGAACATTATGTTTTAAACTACAATAGTCCTTTGCTCTTTTAATGATACTATGGCCACTACTTTGGGAATAGTTGTTCTCCACATCTGTTTGGGACCTCGAACCATTACAAAACTATTTTATTTTGTAGAGGGTGAGTTCCAATATAAATTTTTACGTGGACACCCTTAGATCCATGTTATGAGTTGTGTTCCTTCCACTATGCATCATTGCATCAAATTTGAACACAAAGGCCATGTCATTACCATACTGGCTAACCCTAGTCCCTTTGTATCTTGCAATATGATTTAAAATCCCAATGATGTTCTTCTTCATCAGCCATCCACCTTACCATCAACTACCAACAACTCTACCCCTATCATTGATGAATATTTAATAAGCTCATCCATCCCTTCTTCACATATCCTTATAGAGGACCCCTTAGAACCCATATTTCAACATCTCTCACATAGGGAGTATCATCTTCTAGCCTTGGATGCTTTCCCTACTTGTCAAGAGTATGGTAACCTTGCCCATGATCCTAGTTATGACCCTAACATTAGAACCATCATCCCTTTTGAACCACCTAATCATTGAACCAATTTCATCTATAGAGGACTCGATCATCCATTTCTTGCTTCTTCTACCACCCTTCATATCTGACCATTCACCTCTGACTTCTCCTATCTAAAGAAACCATCATTTACCAAAGCTTACCTTCACATTTTTGCTTGGAATTGATTTGGCCTTGGCCTTTATAAACAGGTACCTCACGAGTTACCCATAATCAAAACTCAAAAACCTCATGAGTTTTTTGGCCTTGGGTTTATACCACCAAAAGAACCTATCTCACCTAAACCCATTGCCACCATTGATGAGGATATCCAATCCTCACCAACCCCATCACTTTCAAAGTTTGAGAATTTTGATAACATCCTATCTAACATTTTTTTATCAATACCATTGTTTTGGCCCCCCTGACTTATCAAAAAGATGGCCAAACTAAAATTCTTCCTCTTATCCATCCTAAAATGGTAGAAAATGATTCTCCTACCATCAACACCATTCAATGTCAGGATGATGATTCCATTCTCACCTACTTCAATGTAAGTGATTATTCTATCCATAAATCCTTTCCTCCTAAAAACCAAACTATGTTGAATGAATCTACCATTGTTGTCAACTTGGGTACATAGGATAACCCCTACATTGTCGAGATTAGACAATCCTTGAATTCCATAAAACAATAGGATTACCCTTCCTTCCTTCATGACTGATGCATATCATTTTTTGGTGTTATCAAGATATGCTTGGAATTGACCCTTTTATTGCTCTCCACAACATCGTCACCCATCTTAATGCTAAACCTGTTCAGTAAAAGCTTCATAGGATGCACTATCGCATCACCCTTATTATAAAAGAGTAATTTCAATGCCTCTTATTTGTTGACTTCATCCAACACATCGATTATCCTCAATGGGTTTGTAACATTTTTCCCATTACTAAACCCATAGGAGGACTTCTCCTCTGTATCAACTTTCATGACCTTAACCTTGCTTGCCCAAAGGATGACTTTCCTTTGCCTAGTATTGACCAACTTATTGATCTTACAGGTGGCCACAAAATGTTATCTCTCATGGATGGTTTCTCAGGATATAATCAAATCTTGATTTCTCCCAAAGATCAACATAAAACCTCTTTCACTACCCCATAGGGAACCTTCTGCTATAGATTCATGCCATTTGGTCTAAAGAACACTGGCACAACCTACTAGCATGCCATGACCTAAATATTCCATAACCTCATCCATAAAATCATAGAGGACTATGTGGATGATCTCCTTGGTAAATCCAAATATCTCAAGGATCATATAGATGTTCTCAAAATCATCTTCGAATGCTTATCCACTTCCATGTCAGAATCAACCCAAAGAAATGTATTTTTGTTATTCTTTCTAGAAAGCTCCTTGGTTTCATTGTCTCCCTTCAAGGAATTAAAGTAGACCCTGTCAAGGTCAGAGTAATTTTGGAAATTCCACCTCCAACCCACCTTAAGTAACTATACAACTTGCAGGGGAAGGTCTAATCAACCATTAGTTCATCTCTTATTTATCGGATAGATGTCAATCTTTTCACCATCTCCTTAAGAAAGACACATCTTTCATGTGGATTAAATATTGTCAACATGCCTTTGATTCACTCAAATAATAAATTCTTTCTCCACCTATTCTGACCCCTCCTAAAGAGGATCAACCCTTTTACCTTTACATCTCTACCACTGACCATTCCCCAGGGGCAATGCTTGCTCACCGTGATGAACAAAACAAAGAACAAGATGTCTACTACATAAGTCAAATACTTATAGAGTATGAGACTCGGTACTCCCATCCAAAAAATATTTGCATTACCCTCATTTTTGTGGCTTCCAAGCTTTGACATTACCTTCTTAATCATAAAACCTACGTCATCACTAACACTGACCAACTCAAGTACATGCACTCTAAACCATACCAAAACTAACATATGGCTAAGTGGCTCAAGCTCCTAGCTGACTTTAATCTTGAGTTCCTTCAAAAAAATTCAATTAAAGGGAAAGTCATTAATGATCAAATGGCTGAAGCTCCTCTACCCAACAACCAACCTCTTCCTCTAGCATTTTCAAATGATTCCATTGTAACTCTTTCTCAAGATGACCCACCTACCAAATGACCATGTTCTTCAATGGATCCAAATGCCAACATGGTGGGGGTGCCAAATTTATTCTTATTCCCCTTGATGGTGAAACTTTTCCCCTTTCTCTTAAGCTTGACTTTGAATGCACCAACAATGTGGTTGAGTATGAAGCCCTAGTCATAGGTCTCCAAATCATTTTAGCCTTGGGAGTCAAGATAATTAGTGTCTTTGGTGATTCCCAAATTGTGGTTAACCAGGTCATTGGATCTTACCAATGTAAAAATGATGTCTTACTAAAGTATAAACATCTAGTAGATGTATTTTTATCATCATTCGATCATTACCTTATCCATTCAATTCCACGATCTACCAAGAAGTTCCCGAATATAATGGCTTCCCATGCTTCCCAAATCCCATCTCAACTTTCCAAATTTAAACTCTTTATTACCATCCACAATTTTATCACCCCTTCTTATATCTATTCTAACCTTCCTACCATTTTTATTATAGACACATCTCCATCAGACATTTGGTATGAGCAAACTTTTGACTACCTCAACCTTGGTATCATTCCTCCCAACCTCTCCAGAAATTCCCAAAGAGCCTTTGTTCAGAGTACCTCTCATTACACCATACTAGGGGGAATCCTTTAAAAACATGGCTTTTATGGCCTCCTTCTCTATTGCCTTCGCATTCATGAAGCTTCCTATGCCATTAAGGAAATGCATGACATAATTTGTGGGGGACACTTTAGTGGTTTAGTTATCGCTAAACACATCCTTCACCTTGGATACTATTGGCCCACCCTTAACCAAGACTATTATGATTATGTAAAAAAGTGTGTTAAATGTTTTAAACACTCTAATCTACACCATGCACCTGCCCATAGCCTCCAATTATCCATAGACTATTGGTCATTCTCACAATGGGGCCTAGATCTCATTGGGGAAATTAATCTTCATTCATCACAACATGACCAATCCATTATTACCACCACTAAATATTTCACCAAGTGGGTGGAAGACATTCCTCTCATCTCTACCAAAGCTAAAAAAATTATCGATTTCATCAACCATCACATCGTCTGTCATTTCAGTGTTCCCCATAACATCATCACCGATAATGGTAAATCTTTTAAGAACAAGAAAGTCCAAGGTATTTTCGATGCATTGGGAATTAAGTTAAGATTTTCCTTGACTTACCATCCATAATCAAATGGATAGGCAGAAGGCTCTAACAAAATCCTTAACAAAATGTTAACCAAAGTTGTCAGTGCTTCAAGGTGAGATTGGTACTTGCACATCCACTTTGCTTTATGGGCCTATTGCACTAGCATTCGAACCTCTATGGGTGCTACCCCTTTATCTCTAGTCTTCAGAGTAGATTTAGTATTTCCTCTTAAATTCTAGATTCCCTCTCTTTACATATCTTTACAAGAAATACTTTTTGAGAGTGACTATCATCAAGAGCGACTAGCATAACTTGAGATACTTGATGAACATAAACTAACTGTTGACCATTTTTTGCCCAACAGGCCAAAAATTGGTCACCTTCTGTCCCTACTATTCTAGGCCATTTCATTTTTCAATTTTGCATGAATCTATCCATTTCTACAAACTCTGTAGGTCTAAATCTATGAACTCTGCAAGTCTAAATCTATGAAATCTATAGGTCTAAATCTATGGACTCTGCAGGTTTTGGATTTCTACGGACTCTACAGGTTAGTCCTTTGGCGCATGAAGGATCAGTTTAGAGAGTTTCAGGTTTTACAAGGCTTATTCAGGCTCTGGTCTAAAGAAAATCACAAGAAAATTTGGCGTCTTTAAACTATTGAATCAGTTCAATGCTTTAGTTCAACGCTCAGTTCAATCCGTTCCAGTTCAGTCGGCAGTTCATTCGGCCTTGGTTTGAGCCTTGGTTCATTCGGCAGTTCAATCACTCCATTTCAAAGCCTAGTTCATCACTTCAAGCTCAGTGCAAAGTTCATTAGCATTTGGTTCAATGTTGGTTCAACCACTTGGTTCATCGGTGCGCAGCTTTGAACCGTCGAATCGGTTCAACCAATTGGTTCATTTGGCAGGTTCAATGCGTTGGTTCAATCGGATGGTTCAATCATTCAATTCTCCTAGCTGGTTCAGTGGCTTGTTCAATCACTTGGTTCATTAGACAGATCATCAGCCTTTGGTTCAAAGGGGCTCGATGCGTAGCATTGAACCGGTTCAACGCCTTGGTTCAATCGTTCGGTTCAATGCCAAGTTCAACAGTTAGTTCAAACGACATCAGTTCAGTGGCTTCTAATTCAATCAGATAGTTCAAAAGCTTAAGTTCAATGGTATTGGTGCACTTTGTTGAACTGTTGAACCAGTTCAACAAATTGGTTCAATCGTTTGGTTCAATGAATCGATTCAAAGGCTAAGTTCAACGGGCTCGGTGCGTAATGGTTGAACCATTGAACCGATTGAACTGTTGAACCAATTTTGGTTCAATGGGTTGGTTCAACAGCTTGGTTCAAGGGTGTGCCCTATAGTCAGAGGGTAGTGATGGGTTCAAAATCCCTTACGGAGGGCATTTCAAGATCTGAAAGCCATTGTGGAGGGCAGAGAGTTTCAAAGAGCCTAAAGAAAAGGACAGAGAGCGGCCAATTCCTGTGGACTTTTGTCCACAGGAAAGAAAACTGAAACAAAAGCCCCCAAAGCAAAAAGACCTGATGACTTTTGCCGAGGAGGGTGATGCCCTAAAAGCCATCAAATTTAAGCAGATAAACTAGCTGTTAGGTGATGGCTATGTGAACGTCAAATTTAACGTTGTGAAGTAGCCACTAGTTTTAAACTGCCTGAGCGCCAAATAATGGAAATAGCCTGAGGAACGCAGTGACCCACTAGAAGATCACCCCCAAGGGCTGAAAGATTAGGAAGATGAAAAGGAGTAGAAAAGACAAAGCATCCAAGTGGCACAGGGAAGGTGAGTTATTGCAGATGAGCGGCGTGACCTATTTTTCTATAGTGGGCATTGATGAGGGGACAAACTACAGTCTATTTGTAGAAAAGAGGCGTGGCGATGTTCTTAAATTAATGCTTGAACATCAAAGTTAATTTTGGTGATTGTACAAGCATGGTTCCAGCAAGCCTTTTTTGAGAAATGACATCAATAGCAGTGATCTTCCTCTTCTCAATGTGTTCAATGCACATGGGCCACTTACAGAAAGGAGTGCCAAAATCTTTCCCAAGAAGCGCCAAGTTTCCCTTCCTCTTTCTATAAATTTTAAACTTCTCATTCGAGAAGGGGATTTGCTCTCAACCTTAAGGCAAAACTCTGCCCAAAAATCTCTCAAGCTTTTAAGATATAGCTCTACCAGAATTTTACCTTGAATCAAAACACAACATTTTTACCTCCATTCTGATTTTTGCATCTTTAGTATGTGTCTATGTCTTGATTCTGTGTTAAGTCATTTTCTCAATGCTTTAGTAGAATGATTTCAGCATGTCTGGTGCATATTTTTGAGTTTCCTTTTACAGGTCTATCAGAAGTGTCCCTAGAGGAGTGTAGGTGAAGTGGATAGGCTACTGCAGTGTGTCCCAGAATGCCTCTAGTAGTTATTTCCTCCCTGTATCTCCATGGACCCCTGACCCACTGATGCAGAAGGTTTTCTCACTTCAGATGAAGTGTATAGGTGCTTCCTTTTGGTGAAAAGTGTATATTCAGGCTGGGTGGGTCACACTTTTTGGTGTATCACCTTTTCTTTTTTAGGATTAGGCTTTGTTTTCAACATCTCTCTCTCCCTTTTCACCCCCCCCCCCTTTTTACATTTTTTTGTTAGCAGTAGGAGAAACTAGGGCCTAAAAGATACATCATAGTGAGTTAGCCCTCATCTAGAGACTCTCCCCTCCAGCTTCACCAGTCCCACAGGCAAGAGGGGAGTTTCTATTATTGCGTGTGGAAGGGCGGGAGCTAGGCATCCTGCCCCCGGGTGGAATCCACTGCGTCAATAGTTTTTGGCACACCTGGTGGGACCAAATAGGACAAGTTGTGTCCAAAGAGTTGAAGAATTTTTGGTGTGTTCTTCAATCGACCAGCCTTTTGAGGCTTTTTCATCAACACCAATGGTGACTCCGAGTTGAATCTATTAGTTAAGTAGCTTGGTGCCATCAAAAATCTTACTTTTGTATGTATAATTCCTTTGCATTAAATCATGGGTCTTGTATTCCTTCATATGACTATGATCAAGCTCTAAATATTTATGCAATCTCCCCAAGCAGCCCTCCTAGTTGCCCTTCAACCAAAAGGACAAATTCCAATTCTGAGATCTTTCGCCTTGATGGCAACCTCCTGACCTGGGGGGAAATAGTGGAATCATGGGGCAGGAAAGAGGAGAAGAAAGGTTTTGCTCAAAACCTTAAAAAAGATAAAGCAATTCCTACCCATGATTCCTATGATCTCCAAGAAAGGCTATTCCAAGAGGATCTAGCTAGGATAATTGTAGAGTTGGAATCTAAAGAGAGATTCCTTAGCTAGTGTGTGATGGATGGTTCAGACCCAATGGCACATTCTATGTTTGAACACACCCCATCTATACACCTCTAAGGGAGCTATAAGGCCACACCTGATATAGATGAAGTTTTTACCAAGTGGAAAGAGGAGAATCATTCAATTCTAGCTCAAGGACTGCCTCCTCTTCCACATGTTTTCTCCACTTCACCCCTTCTCAAGGAGAAACCTGTTCTAGAGGGGGCGAGTGAGGAGCAGAAGATCCAATCTATAGTTTTTCAAGGGGATATCATGAGCGATAGCAAAGAATAAATCATCATCGAGGCTTTTTGTGAAGGCATCATCAGCAATGAAGAAGACTCAGGTCACACATACATGTAGATGTTCCAGCAATACAAGGAGGAACAAAAGCATGGTGAGCTCTCTTCCCCTTTGTTCGATGAACTTCCTTGTTGCTTCGATGAGGAGGATGACTATGCTGAAGAGCCTGAGTTGGAGGAGGATCAAGAGGGTACCTTTTAACATCTAGAGACCCTGATCATCTTCGAGGAGGAAAAGGAGAGGTCTGTCTTCCTGGAGGAAGGCCTTGAAGAAGAAAGCTTCGAATGAAGAGGCGATGTTCTATGGGATGAGAAATCATTTTGTGATTCCATCTCAGACATCACAATAGTCACCCTTCTTCAAGAAGTCCAAGAGGAAGTAGAGGATGAGTCTGACAGAGTCTTCAATGAGGCAGAAGGAAACAAGTCAGACCATGATGCACTATAGAGGGACTATACATGTCAAAGGGCTAATGGTGATAAGCCAACAACCACTGATTTCTTGGTGAAGATCACCAGTATGAGGGACCAACATTCAACAAGCTTTTAGGGACAAATAGATTACATGTATGTTCTAAGCATGTTTGAATCTGATCCACTCAGATACCAGCCAATGCAGGTGACAAGCAAGAAGAGCAGGTCACCAACTCTCTTTTTCATTCAACTACTTGTCTACCACCATAAGTCTTCTTGCCAAGAAGGGGACTTAAGAAATTTTCCCTTTGATCTAGGAGGGAAGTAGTTGTACCTGGTTAGTTGTATATAGTAGTTTGCTTTTAGTTTCTTTTCCTACTTTCCCTAAGTGCAGTTTGCACAGGTAGTGTTTTTAGCCTTGGGTGTTTCCCTTTGTGTCTGGGGTAAAAGCTCCATTTTTTATTCTTGGATCTTGTGGGGCTGTTGCTAATTTTTTTTCAATCTACATTTGACTCTGTGCCCAATGGACTGCAAAGCAACTGGTCTTTAATCATAGCAGGCATGCTTCCCTTGGGAGTCACCAATTTGTTGACCATTTTTTGCCCAACAGGCCAAAAATTGATCACCTTCTATCCCTACTATTGTAGGCCATTTCATTTTTCAATTTTGCATGAATCTGTCCATTTCTATGAACTCTACAGGTCTAAATCTACGAACTCTGCAGGTCTAAATCTATGGACTCTACAGGTTTTGGATTTATACAGACTCTACAGGTTAGTCCTTTGGCACATGAAGGATCAGTTCGGAGAGTTTCAGGTTTTACAAGGCTTCTTCAAGCTCTGGTCTATAGAAAATCACAATAAAAGTTGGCATCTTTGAACCATTGAATTAGTTCAATGCTTTAGTTCAACGCTCAGTTCAATCGGTTCCAATTCAGTCGGTAGTTCAATCAGCCTTGGTTCGAGCCTTGGTTCAATCGGTATTTCATCAACATTTGGTTCAATGTTGGTTCAACCACTTGGTTCATCAGCGTGTAGCTTTGAACCGTCAAACCAGTTTAACTTATTGGTTCATTCGACAGGTTCAACACATTGGTTCAATCGAATGGTTTAATCATTTGTTTCTCCCAATTAGTTTAGCGGCTTGTTCAATCACTTGGTTCATTGGATGATTCATCGACCTTTGGTTCAAAGGGGCTCGGTGCACAGTGTTGAATCGTTGAACCAGTTCAACGCCTTGGTTCAATCATTCGGTTCAATGCCAGGTTCAATGGTTAGTTTAAGTGGCATCAGTTCAGCAGCTATTAGTTTAATCAGACAGTTTAAAAGCTTAAGTTCAATGGCATCAGCACGCTTCATTGAACTGTTGAACCAGTTCAACAAATTTGTTCAATCATTTGGTTCAACGAATCAGTTTAAAGGCTAAGTTCAATGGGCTCGGCACGTAATGGTTGAACCGTTGAACCGATTAAACTGTTGAACCAATTTTGGTTCAATGGGTTGGTTCAAGGGTGTGCCCTATAGTCAGAGGGAAGTGATGGGTTTAAAAGCCCTTGCAGAGAGCAGTTTAAGATCTGAAATCCCTTGTGGAGGGTAGAGAGTTTCAAAGAGCCTGAAGAAAAGGACAGAGAGCGGCTAATTCCTGCAAACTTTTGTCCACAGGAAAGAAGCCCAAAACAAAAGCCTGCAAAGCAAAAAAGCCATAAAAAAAGGTCCGATGACTTTTGCCAAGGAGGGTGATGCCCTGAAATCCATCAAATTTAAGTAGACAAACTATCTATTGGGTGACGGTCGTGTGAATGTCAAATTTAACGCAATGATGTAGCTATTGTTTTTGAACTGCCTAAGCGCCAAATCATGGAAATAGCCCGAGGAATGCAGCAACCTACCAGAAGATCACCCCTGAGGGCTGAAAGAGCAGGAAGATGACAAGGAGTAGAAACGACAAAGCGTCCAAGTGGCAAAGGGAAGGTGAGTTATTATAGATGAGCAACGCGACCTATTTTTCTACAGTGGGCATTGATGAGGGGACAAACTATAGTCTGTTTGTAGAAAAGAGGCGCGGCCATGTTCCTACATTAATGCTTGAACATCAAAGTCAATTTTGGCAATTGTACAAGCATGGTTCCAATAGGCCTTTTTTGAGAAATGACATTAGTAGCAGTGATCTTCCTCTTCCCGATGTGTTCAACACACATGGGCCACTTGTAGAAAGGAGTGCCAAAATCTTTCCCAGAAATTGCCAAGTTTCCCTTCCTCTTTCTATAAATTGTAAACTTCTCATTCGAGAAGGGGATCCACTCTCAGCTTTAAGGCAAAACTCTACCCAGAAATATCTTGAGCTTGTAAGGCAGAGCTTTGCTAAAATTTTATGTTGAATCGAAACACAACATTTTTACCTCCATTCTGAGTTTTGCATCTTTAGTATGTGTCTATGTCTTGATTCTGTGTTAAGTCATTTTATCAATGCTTTAGTAGAATGATTTCAACATGTCTAGTGCATATTTTTGAGTTTCCTTTTACAGGTTTGTCAGAAGTGTCCCTAGAGGAGTGTAGGTGAAGTGGATAGGCTGCCGCAGTGTGTCCTAGAATGCCTCTAGTAGTTATTTCCTCCCTGTATCTCCACAGACCCCTAATCCACTGATGAAGAAGGTTTTCTCACTTCAGATGAAGTGTATAGGTGCTTCCTTTTGGTGAAAAGTGTATATTCAGGCTGGGTGGGTCACATTTTTTGGTGTATCACCTTTTCTTTTTTAGGCTTAGGCTTTTTTTTCAGCATCTCTCTCTCCTTTTTCATTCCCCCCCTTTTTACATTTTTTTATTAGTAGTAGGAGAAACTAGGGCCTAAAAGATACATCAGAGGGAGTTAGCCCTCATCTAGAGACTATCCCCTCCAGCTTCATCGGTCCCACAGGCGAGAGGGGAGTTTCCATTATTGCATGTGGAAGGGCAGGAGCTAGGCATCCTGCCCTCGAGTGCAATCTACTGCATCACACACTAACATTGCTTAGCCATCTTCGTGTCTATCAAGAATGAATCGAGCACACTTATGATAAATACCTAAAAGAATGAGAATTTATAATTAGAGACCTTGTCTTAAAGGAAAACCAACATGTCACCAACATGGAGAAAAGCAAAAGAGGCAAATTTGCTTTCAATTGGCTTAGACCCTACATCATAACCCATAAGTATGGATCAGGTGCTTATCATTTATCCTCTCTCAAAGGCAAACCTGAACCTGAGCTTCTTAATGCTTCACATCTACATCATTTCTTTTGTTAAAGAGGGATCGAACTCACTTTCTTGACTCACTTAAGCTCATCCCTTGATTTACGAGATTTTCATCTTTGCGTACCTACCCCTTTCCCTTTAAGGACAACCACATAAAACCATGTGATTAGCCATCATAATTATATATTAATCCCAAATATGGGTACCATGGCTCTACCCATAACATGGTTCTCATGGATACTTTTCATCTCTAATCAAATGGAATCCCATGGTCATTTGTCTCTCAAACATCCTTTTTACCTATGACTAACCTTATAGTGCTAAAAGTTTTGCCCTCATAAAGGTATAACTATAAGTGTAATTAGAATTGTCCATGTCTAAAAACCTTGCATCAAAATAATTTGGGATACCAAAATATTATTTAGGTCACATATTTCTATCATTGCAAACTGTTCCCTTGAAGGACAACTACCCAAAACTCTCTAAATTACTGAAAATATAGACTAATCCCTTGAAGGATAGCTACCAAACTTACAAACCCAAACTTAGAGCACTCCCTTGAAGGATGGCTAAGTCAAATGGGTCAAAAGCAATCATTTGAAGCTTCCCACATCGATTAGCTTCACAACCTATCAAAAATAGATGAAATAAACAAAAGTTTCTATATCAAACCTAGTTATCCCAAGAAATTTGCAATTAGCTTTCATATCTAGCATTAGTAGACTTCCTGCATCGATCAGTCTACACCTTAACATAAGATATGGACTTATCTAGTTTGGTTCTTAGGTCACCGATAGAAGGGGTAATCTAACCCACATATGGTTACCTTACCTATCCACCCATTTACCTTTCACCTACCACCTATCTTCCCTTTATACCATATTTTTATTCTAGGGATTATGATTTTACTTGACACAATGTGGTCAAGATGCCTTTTTAATCAACCAAAACATGCTAATGCAAAGCATTCAAAAGGCTTAGTTTCCTTAAGCCACTCTAACTTTGGGTTTTTTTTTAGGTCCTAACCAATGAAAAAAATCATGATTTTTTTTACCCTCTTATCATTGGTTCATGTAGACATGCATCTCATGATTCTCATTTATTTTTACTACATTTAGTTTATTATCGACCTACTTTATATATTTCCATCACATCCTTAACTATAATCAAATTACATTTCCCATAATCATAAACAACAAACATCAATGATGAACACAACATTGTAAACCATATCCATAAACCACATCATATATTCATCTATGATCAAAACATCATGAAATCACATCATATCATAAATCTCATATAAACATCATAAACCCCATCAATAACCCTAAATTAAACCATTCATTATCATATCCATAACCAAAATTACCATCATCACTACATCATATGACATCCAACCGTCCATAATCATAAACATCATATCCATGAACAAAACATAACATTATCCATAAAACATCACATGCCTAAGCTACTGAGTCCACATCTCATAAAGCATACACATGTACCATAACCATGAATCATAACATGAACATAAATATCCACATTAGTATGTAAACCATGAACATACATCATATATATCATCACAAACATCATCATATGCATCATGTCTATCAAATAAACAATACATGTAACAATGTTTAATCTCTCTCATGTACATCTCGCATTATTGACACATATGTCGATATCAAAATCATGAAAATATACATCATATCATCTCATATATCATGCCCCTAGGGCACCACTATCACTGGCCCCTCCTACCCTCCACCTGCACCACCATCTAGTGTCAATCCTCTTGGGGTACCTATATGTCCACTCACTATAGACACCCACTACCCTGGAGTCACAATAGCTAGACCACCTTCTAAATTGGCCCTATACTCATCCTATCTTGACTGCTCTGGAAACTATGCCATCACTATAGCCTCATAGTATGTCAACTCCTCAACCATAGATAAGTACCATGTCATAAGAATCATCCCAAGTGGTCCTCCTACTGGTGTTGTCATAAATCTTACCCTCTATCTTAGTGTATCCCTCTCCTATGTCACTAAACCAAGGGAGGTCCTTGCCTGATCTTGCTCTCATATCAAGGTGGAAACTTGGCCCTATAAAGTAACAATATGGCCCTATAGAGTGTCCATCTATCCCTATATCATTATGATTTGAGCTTGTGTAATTACTAGTTCTGCCTGTGCCTATCCATCCTGACCACCACCTTACACACCTTACTAACCCAACCAACCATTTGTGCCCCTATTAGATCCACATCTATGGCTTGTCGGCCCCTATCATCCCATATAAATTCAATCACTGCATAAAGCGCCTGACACCATGCTGCATATCTATCAATAAAACTAGCATCATCTATCACTACCCTAGTTAGCAACTCCTCATGATCTAATACTACATCCTGTGGCTATGGCTCTAGAAGTAGAAACTATGCATCCCCTCTTCTATACCTTTGAGAAGGAGCTAAAATCCCCTTTATGAGTCCATACTATCTCTAAACTCTCTCAAATGGTATGAGCTCAGTCTCACCATCTCTCCTCCCATAGATCCATCTCTATCTCTACAAAGAGAGTGTGATAGCTATTATGGTCCCACCTAGGCCAACCCACATAGGTCCTCCACACCATATCACATACAACCAGACCCTTTAAGGCATCTCTAAACTAGTCAATGTCTTTAGGATCACCACCAACCCCTGTCAATGCATAGTCTCCCCTCCATCAAAGAAAACCCACTATGAAGTGTACCTCAGTATATCTATCCTATGGTAGCTCCAGTGGCCTCCACACCCTAATGTGCTAGTATGCCTAGCAATGGAGCACAAACCCTACATTGATACCATATCATCAATGTGATCATATTCCCTAGAGCTCCTTGTAAATTTGGACTAATAAAATAAGATCCCCGCTCAAAAAATTGTCCTACCGAGTAACATCTCTACCAACACTCTCAACAATAGATAGGGGAATCAACCATTACTCAAATCAGGCAATGTAAAATAAGACACCACCATCATCATCATAGTCATCAAACATCAGTCCTCTAAATCCCTCTGGTATAATGGCCTATAGATAAATCCACTAAAATACCACCTAGCATGGACCCAATCCTCACCATATAACAACTCTATATGGTAATCCCTCTCCTCACTCTCAATGTGGTAAATCAGCTCCCCCTGAATGGGTAGTCATGTAATCCTATGCACATCCTCTAGTAGGATGATAATCTCTCCTATCAGCAATAAAAATGTGTTCATAGTCAGGTCTCATCTCTCGATGAGGACCAAGATCATAACTGCATCCCACAATAGGTGTTGATAGTGAACAATGGATCCAATATCAACCTCTTCCATATGTGTCCACTCATTCACAATCATCCCATCATGGATATTCATAGAGATCCTAGGAACTTGATCCCTCATCTGGATCTGGACTTGTGCCTACAAAATGATCAAGTTAGCTTGCACACTTTATTTTCAATCATTCTACTTAGACCCACCTAACACCAACCTTTTTTAATCAACCTAAAACCACCAACATCCACTTATTTCAAGACCTACCCAAACATATCAAACCAAATGCATCATGTTTCTAACAAACAACACCTTATTCTAAACCCACAAAATTTTCTTACAAGCTACCTAAATCAATCAAAACCAACACCTAGCTATACACAACAACATTTTCAAAAACATTAATCATTTTAACATGCCCTATCTTAAACCTAGGTATTTTAACTACCCCTAACTCCTTTTCAACATTTCAAAACATTTTGTTATCTCTTCTTCTTTGAACCTCACCTTCCCTAAATACTTGATTGTTGATGGTCCTTACAACTATCGATGGTCAAGTGTGTTTTCTCTTTCAATGGTCGATGGTTGATGGTCATGTCTGACCATTGACAGTCACTATGTGTGACCACTGATGGAAAAAACCTTGACCTACCTCTTCCAAAACAAACCAAAAAAAATATAATTTAACAAAATAACTACCTAAATCCTATCCAATCTCTTACCCTCAACCCATAGACTCTTCCAATTTCAAAATTCACCGATTTAATCTTCCTAATTTTACTAAAATTTAAACCTAAGACAAACCCCTAAAAACCATATCAAATCAACCACAAAGAAATTAAATTTAACTAAATAATAGACCTAATCAACTAGCTAACAATTTCAAAACATCACCTACCTCATTCTTTGATTGCTATCAAGGTTGAAGCCCACATCCTGCTGCTCAACTACATCCTCATCTGCCTTGATTGTGGTCACCACTGATCACCTCAACACACATGCTCAACCAATCTATAATCAATACCTCAACCACATACTCAGTCAAACAATCTCCCAGCAAGGTGACAAATCAACCAAATTTCTAAAGCACAAAACATGAAGGTCAAACTTGTCAAAAACTAGAAGGTCAAATAATCGATGGTCAAGATGATCATCGATGGTCAACCCTGGAAACCCCTACTATCGTTGGTCAGGGTCCCACACTTTTTCATTTTAGGTACTAAAACCAAATGCCAAATTTTGAAGATCACGTAATCTCCTCCATACCCAACCATGAACCTTTTGGAGATTACCCTTCTCTGACAAACCATTAGACCACGTTCACCTTGATGTTGCCTATTTTTGATTTGAACACTCAAATATTTTGTGATGACTTTTGCTCAGTATTTTTTATCGCACTGACCAACCTTGCCATGTTAACCATTTGCATTTGCACCACCTAGTGCACAATCAGACCATTTGTATTTTTCAAGGGAGCACTTCCTACCTTGGATACCTATGAAAACACCAACCCTATGTAGAATATTTATAGAGTCACTTGATTAACTATGACCAAAGTTGTGGACCAGTTACCCTATTCCTTGTCCTTCTAGAACCCACCTTATTTTTACCAACATTGGCAATCTTATTCTGTGTGTGATCTTGGCTATCACACTTAGTCATATTTTGTGCACATGTTTACATTTTCAATGCCTAACCCTTTTGTCACCAACCTAGTGACTCACCATCAACTGATTATCAAACACTGACCCAATTTTGGTTTCACCTTTTCAACTCCTAGTTTGAAGGGAAACACCTCCTCCCATACTCGGGGCAACCAAACCTTTGACCAAGAAATTCATTTTTGTTTTGAAACTTGTTAATTAAAAATTGCATAACAAACAAGGGTAAAATATAGAGACTAGAAATCTACACATGACAGTTCTAGATGTCAAAATTCTTGCCAACCCTTCTTGACCCTATCGAACCTTGAGTCTAGTTGACCACCTAGTTGACTAAATTTACAAAAGTTCTAACTTAACCCCTAACCAAAATTTTTAATCCACCATTTTAAAACCATCTTGACCAAATTAACCTCAAACACTCAACCACTGATGGTCATCTTAACCATCAATGTTTACCCGAATCATTGATTATCAGGTCTCCTTACCTTCTTAACACACTACCAACTGTGTGTGAGATAACAAAGCATAATTTAATATGTTTTCCTTATGCAATGATAACAAACTTCCAAGTATCATTATCAAAAACCTCACCCTCTAGGGAACCTTCCATCCTCCATCTCTCTTTGCCTATAAAAGGAGGGGAGTAGGGGGTCAAAAGATCCATATTCAAGCTATCAAATATTTTTACATACAGGTATTCAAGCTTTTTAGCATCTAGTCTTTCTTCAGCAACTCAACATCAAAAAAATAGACCCAAACCTCTATAAAATTTGTTTTTTAGGCCAAAGTACTATTACTCTAGCAATATTGCCTCAAACTTCAACTATCAACCATCTAACAAGCTACAGGTATATTCTATTTATTCTTTATTATTTTAGATTTCCAATCTCCCTAACCTAATCAGACCTATTTCTACCCTATTTCATCTCCCCTAGATCCTTAATAGAACCATTATCTAACCACCTACCTATTCTACAACTCTTTTTTGAATACCTTCAAAAATCCATAGGAAACCATGGATGGTTAGCACAACCATTGATGGTCAGCCCAATCACTGACGGTTCACTCAACCACCGATGATCATTGTGGCAAAAAATAACAAGTTATTATCAGCCCCTTAATCCAATCCAAACCTAAATTTCTATGTTCCTAACTATTCATAGATCCTTTTCTAATTTTTTGAACCTGATTCCACCCACTTTAGCACAAGCATTTTATTTAACAAGTATTCTACTTTCTTCTTGTATTGTATTTTATTTGTTTTATGCAAGTACATTAATTTTATCATTTTTAACTTGATTTTTATCAACAGTGGATTGATAGCCTCCTAGCAAGCATATGCTTCTTGGATCTAGTTCACTCTAGGCAGTCCACTTAACTATCTTATTAACAACCCATTTTGTTAGTGTTTTCTTATTTGCAAGTTATTCCTTCCTAGCCAAAGAGGATTTCTCCATCTTTGTCTGGATTATGCATGGATCACCAACTAGGTATTTATACCATACCTTGATTACTAATTTCTTATCTTCTTCCAAAATTAAGAAATGGGCAAAAATTAAGAGAATTAATATAATTTTAACTATTTACAACTTTTACTTATATAAATGTAAATAACTAATTCGTTAAACCTAATATAATTAATATTTATATGAAATTGGGATCTATGACTACTCCAACTAAAATCATTACAAATATATATTATATAAAATAAAATTTTGTATAATTATATACTCTTAGGATTGTCCAATTATAGTGGATTATTCTAAAAACTATTCGTCATACATGCCTCTAAAGTTGACTTCTCTATGCACTTCATCCCTCCTTGGAACAGACCTAGCCATGGTAGATGTAGACTCAGCTTGAAGTCACTTACTCATTCTTTACATAAATAATCTAAGATCATCCCTAAAGTTGGGGAGTCTGATGATGGGGATTCTATGAATGAGCCTGTTGTTGTGATAGGGGATGGTTTTCATAGCTTGTTAAAAGGACTTCTCAACTCTATCAATGCTAGTAAGCCTATTCATTCTGATTTGATAGATCAATCTTGTTAGTTAAAGGGTGACATTTCTTTATGTGGGGGAGTTTGTTCTATTAATGGGGTTACAATGTTGTACACCTAAGTAGTAGCTGCTAATGGCTCATCTCCCCTTACCGTGCCTCCTCTTGTAGGGCCACCTAGTTTAATTTGTGTTTCACCTAAAAATTACTCTAGTATAGACATCTTGGTTGAGCCCTTTGATGCAATGGCTCCCATGTCTGCTCCTCTCAATGGTCATGTTCCTTCTCTTCAGTCCTCCCTAACCATAACTTTTTTGGCTAGTTGTCACCCTTTGGATTCTCCTCTCCATGACCATTTTCCCATTCCTCCATCAAATATCTCAGATACTATGGTTGGATGTCCTGAGACTCATTAGGTGTATGCAAAATTCAAGAATTTTCCCAACCCATTTCACCACTATTTTGATTTTTATAAATCTTGGATCCCCTCAGGATCTGATTTTATAGCTCTTGTTCTGATGGATGCTTTCTATATTTATTATTTGGTTTTGGTTGAGGATATTTTTCTTGGTGATATTCAAATTCAAGTTACCTCGTCGGTCCTTGAGCTGATTGTTCTAGAACCTCCTCTGATGGAAATGGAAGCTGATATAGGTAACAAATCCCTAATAAAAAAATGTGTGGGATCATTCACTTCTCTTTCATCTCTCTCAACTTGGACCTTGAAGGTTTTGCATTCCATTGGTCCTCCTTCCTTTTCCTTATTGCGTGTTGGCTTCTTCCTAGTGAAATTTCATAGCTCAGCTGATAGGGATTTTGTGTAGAGCTTTAGGCTATGGTTTTTCAATTGTTTTGGCATTTTATTTTTCCCTTAGAACCCTTTCTTCTCACTTTAATTAATCCAACTCAAGGTTGTCTCTATGTGGTTCTGGCTTCATTCTCTCCCTCTAGTGATGAGGAATAAGTGCTTCATCAAGATCTTGGTGGATAAAGTCAAAACTTTCATAAAGGTTGATCTTGCCTCCTAGAGTTTCAACTTGGTCCATGTTTATGATTTCATTGACCTTTCCAAGCCACTCCCCTTTTTGATTAATAGTCTCTCCTCACGGGGCTCATGGACTCAACATCTCAATTATGAAATCCTTCCCTTATGTTGCTTCCAATACCACCTCCTAGGTCACTGCATTGCCAGATGTCCCTCCAAGCCCCATCGACGTCCTCAACAAGTATAGAAGAGGAAAGAAGGAAAATCAAGCCATTTTTC